>CM066912.1:27676531-27805553 GCA_033964015.1 Scolanthus callimorphus | reverse complement strand
ATGCTTTGCAGAAGAATGAAGTATTTTTTATTTTTAAAAATCATCATTTGAATCCTAAATCTCTTGTTACAAAATCCAACTCGATTTTATATTTTATGGCCCTTTCCCCCATGATTGTTACAAGGACTTCCACTTACCAATCTACTTCTTCCAAATTGGAAGAAAGAGTATAGTGGTAAGTGGAAAGACCAATCTACCAATCGTCTTAAAGGGCGTACAACCGTAGGCCCCGTCTCACACATGCACTACATTGACCTGAACCACAGGACGCGAGAGTGACCAACTTGCAGGGATTGTGCTAATGATCACTTGGCAGTCATTGGCGTCGTGAGATCCAGCGTAATTCAGCTTACGGGCTGCAAGTCGCCAGACTTGAGGGTCGATCACTGTACATTTTATACTTACGAGCAAGGGGGACACCACTTTCAAAGAGGACTTGCACAAACGAGTGTCCGTTACGAAACGGATGGATCTCAGCTACACATGAAGATCAGATTTTGTTTGATTTCACTTTATTCTACTGAGGGCCCGTCTCACCCAGTTTTATGGGGGGACGTCAAAGAACCACTGCGGACTAATAGACCCTCTGGCAGTGACCACCCTCAGTGTCCGTGTTTATGACCGCTTGGCTGCCAGTGGCGCCGTTGAGAGCCAGCGCAATTCAGCTTAATGAGCTGCCAGTATGGGGAGTCGGTCGCAAACATTCATGTTTAATTTTTTGACGAACAGGCACGATTCGTGGTACGGACACCCCACGGCACGGGACTTCGCACATTCTTCGCTTTATCGTGATTTTCCAACCAATCACATCGCGCGAAGCTACTGATCAACCAATGAAAATACTTTGACACGACACGCATGCTGCCGTTGGTGTTTTTTTTACAACTTTTTAATATTATGTTTAACTAACAAGTGGCTCTACAAAACGAGTTTCATTAATTATTTTTAACATTCTTCTTTTTTTGGTAATATATTTTGTTATCCATAGTTATTTATTATCGTTGTTAGGATACTTGATTGAAGCACTTGTTATCTGTTGTACTCCGAATTCGCGTTACTAAAGATTTAGCAAATCGTCTTTGTCTCTGACTACAAAACTAAAACCTATGCTAGCTTTTATTGAGTCTTGTAATAGGCCATTGAACCTCGAAATGGGTCAAAACGCGATCTTTCGGACCGCAAAGGAGACTCCTTTATGATAATGATAAAACCTGCGGTATTTACTCGACTGCTTGCAACCCCTTCTTCGGCGAACGTCCGTAAATCGAGGGAAATGTTCTTTTGGCGTGGCGCGCTTCGATTTGTGTACGATTTGCTTCGATTTGTGTGCGAGTCACTCAGGGAGAGGGAGGCTCCCCCCCGTGGCGCGCCTCCCTCTCTTAAAGTGACTCGACACGTACTTGAAACCCGTAAACAAATCGAAACGCGCCGCGCGTGAATGAAAAAGAAAGAGCATTTCCCTCGTTCGCCGGGGGAATCAGTGTAGCATTTACTACAAGCACACACGAGAAATCGACATTCCCATCCATCCTCTGCTGTCTCTCGTACCCAGTTATTACTGTTTCTTTCCTTTTCTCCATTGAGCGTTTTAAAATTGCGTTACTCGACTGTTACCGGTGTTGCGCTACTTGCCGCAGGCGCGCAAAGGAATACGGGAAGGGTCACTCTCCTTTCACCCGGTCCACAATCCTTTGCGCGCCTTGCTACTCGTCCCACAATCCATTGCGCGCCACTACATCGTCTGGGTGTGAACGTGCCTGCCCTAAAGACATGGTCTATGATGCAACTATAGGTAGGTCTTCAGCGACAGTGCTGTGCCTGGTTGACTCATTTGTGCTTGAGACGGTCGATTCCTTGGAAGACAAATTGAAGCGTCCTATGGAGGCTTTAACAACCTCCTCCGTGTTTTGCTCAGGGTGCCTTAAGATTACAAAGACTTTAGGGGAAAAACATACATCCCAGAACACCGTAGGCGATCAACAGAGCGGTAGCGCAGGCAACAACAATTAATATACGAGCCTTCTAGTGTCGAGTCTACAGGATAGTAGGCGATCCAGGATAGCAACAGGACGTACATTGAGAACCCAATGTACCTGGCTTCGTTAAAGTTCTCTGGCAGCTTTCTCGCTTTAAATGCGTAAACAGTGCAGAGTAGAGACATAAAGATTAAATAGGCAAACACTGTTGACCGGAGTGCGTTGCCTACGGATGTTTTAAAGGGTGCGCAGGTTATCAAGATGAACGTGTTGATGTCACGCTTGCGGTATGGTGGGTCAAAGGTCAACCATAGAATCGCCAGCACGATCTCGACGCAGTTAAGGATCAGGACCGATACGATTTGCCGTTTTTGAGCGAGGACGTACTTCTTGCACCAAGCAGGGACGACAGTCTGAAAAGCCTGCACGAGTTTGTTGGTCTTGAAAAAGAGAATAGAGACGACGAAGTGCACGTTATATAGCGCCAGGGCTGTATCACGTGGCACAGGGCGTCCGAGGGCTCCGCAAGATGTAAAAATGTTAGAATAAAGATCAGGCTTATCACGAACAGCAGGAGAAGGCTAAGCTCGAGGTTTGACCCTTTGACGGCTGGAGTGTGCTTATATTCAGAAACACACCAACAACAAACGTAGTCATTATAAGCCCGAGTGTTGTCATGGCGATGAACAGTAACGCGGCGCCGTCGTTCCATTCTATCTTTAGAACCTGACGGTCTACGCACTCTGTCTTCTGCTTATTAGAGGTTTGTTCCACTGGGCATTTTGTGCAGTTAGGGGAACCAGGATTTGCGTTGGTAAAGTCCAGCGGACATTCAAAACACTTCCAGCAACATTCTGTGGTGAGAACCTTCCTAAATCCCGCCGCGCATTCCTTTCACAAACAGAAATCGGCGTAGAATTATCATCCGTGTTCCATCGAATGAGCGACTCGTCGAGATGATACATTTCATTGACTCCAAACTCTTCCCACTCACCAATAGTCACATAACGATAACCGGTGTTGCTCCTTTGGAAGTTTACATAGTCTAGAAGTGTATGCTTTGGGTCGCCATCTTCAGAGAACTCAATCCAACCTGATTTACCCATGAACGAAGTGTTTCTTAATTGCCTCGTAACATCCCTTGGTTGGCAACCACGTCCGGACGCGCCAGCTGCTCTGCAATTTTTGATGGCATTCAAGGCATGCGCAATCGCGTATACTGCGTCGGTTGTATAAGGCGTATATCCATCGATTAACTTCTTGTAACCAGCATCTAATGAGAATGAGGCGTTACATTTTGGAAGAGATGCCGCGCCCGAGTCAGAGCTCGAACAATGGAATTCCTGCTCCCAAAATTTGCTCCACCACGGGATATCGTTCTTACTAGGTCACCTGGCGTTAGAGCCTTTAAATGCCTCAAAAGTTCTGGATCGTGATAGTATGTGGTTTTACTCCAATTGCGCCTTCTAGAAGCACCGCGTATCGCGATAACACGTTGGCATCCAACGTAGACATCCTTCGCTGAGCAAGAAAGTCCGATTAAAAAATTTCATTTTCTCAGCCTCTGCAAGGAATCCCCGCGCATCCTCACGGAAAACCCAGAGCACTATGACCTTGACGTTCTCCATGAGTCTCAGCTTCTGTATGATAGCTCTGTATTCGCGTTTATTATAAATAGCCTGGGTGACGTACTCGATCATTGCGATGCAGAATGTCTTGCGTTTGTAGGATTCGCGTTGGATAGCCTGCGCGCCATAGCGGCCATAGGAGTCATCGCGCGCCAGGATTACGACGTAAGTCCAGTTGAAGTGTTCTATGAGGCTGACCATTGCTTTGGCTTGCATACTGTCAGGGGGTACGGTGCGGAAAAATGTCGTGTAGAACGGCGAGGTGAGGCTGTCACTTGTGGCAAAGGGGCTGATGATAGGTACACCCATGACCTGTATGAATACAAGATGATACTAGTTATCTATATATCAAGAAAGTCCTGGGTTTTTTTTTTTTGACGAATCCGCGCCGGCTGCCTGTGCATATCAAAAATACTCTGATCAAAACCGTCGTTTTTGGAACTCTCACGGCCAAAACCAAATTAGGAAGTATTTGCCTTATTTGGAAGTGACGCGACGGAAGATCCCCTTCTGATAAGAATTTCGGCGACATTTGCCTGAAAAACACTGAGTTTTGAGTGAGAACTTCCAGAAAATGTTAGCGACATGGAGCATCCTCCATGTTGAATCTAGCTTAGTAGCCAGGTCAGGTCTATTTTGAGCATCCACAGGCACCCGCGCGGCTCGCCTCAGTCCCCTTATGGGCATTTTGCAAAAACGACGGCTTTTGATATGGGTATTTTGAAATCTCGATCCAATTTGAAGGGAAGCATAAACAACTTAAAATCGCTTATTGACTATTTGCTAGTCCGTTGAATATGATGAGTTTCTATTTAAGCATTAGAGCATAATTTTCTATGACTTTACTCGGCGCAATAGAGCACGCGTGATGTGGGAGAGACACGAGAACGTTGTAAAATTATCACCCGCAGGCGAGTGATTTTTAAAACGCTTCGAGTGTCTCTTCCAAAATCACAAGTGCTCTATTTGCCGATAAAGTCACAGAACGTTGTGCTCTAATGCTTTTATGAATAGCGGGGGAGACCAATTACTTTATCGGTGAAATAGAGCATAGATTTGGACAATCATAGCGCGCGTTTATATCGATGCTATATAGATGTGGCTATAGAGAAGGTCTCGAATAGAAATGAAAGTTTTATATTTTATTTAGTAGCGTAATCAGCTTTTTTTCGTTTCGCCGCCCCTTGGCAATTTTCACATATTAAAGTGCTCTCCTTTTACACAAAAAGAGCTATGCATTTTTAACGGATGTCTTCGGGGCCAATTTAATTGCAGACTTGTGGGATGAATAACGGTATATCAAGATAGCATTGTAAAGTAACGTTATTATTAGCGGTGCAATAACGTGTTTCAAAGCTCCTTTAAACAGGTGGCTGAATTCAAATTTGTCATAGTAATTCAAATTTACCCAACTAACGATCTTAGTTTCCCTTTCTTCTTTCAGAAATATTGAAAATGGAAATATGAAATTTGGGAAATACAATGTTGACCAGTTTAGATAGTGAGTCCCAGCTTTTGTCTTTGGGGATGTCTCAGGAGACGCACCTGAAACAGATATCTCTCTCTATATATATTTATTTATTTCCAGGGCGCACAAAAGGCAATGCAGTGCATGATTTTTTCCATTTGAGAAATTAAGCGATGTGGAACCAAAAGGTTTTCTCTGTAAATTCAATTGTTACCATTCATTGGAAGTTTCTCCTTATTTCTTGTTGTTAGTGTATTGACATAGGAAGCCCTTTTTAAAAATTCGTAACACAAGGATGGTTTGGTCGGTGGATTGTTTGTGATCACATTTATATATCGGGATTTACCTCGCCGACACCTCGCGGCATCAACAACTCCCCCGTCACGCTTCTAGAGTGTCGGAAGTCTCTAAATAAATAAATAATATTTACCTGTAACAGACTTGCGACATAGGTTGTACTGTGCGAGCTTATCGTTCCAATAACAGCCATAATCGGTCGGGAAGAGCTGTTATTCCTCAATCCATTCGCTAAACATTTGTCGTTGTCCACAGCGTTCAACTCGCTCTCGCTTGCAGTATCAACTAGATGATACGCCGACCTCATTGCCAGTCCAGCCGTATCGCAATAGTCCCACACTTCAAATCCTAAATTTACACCTGGGAGGATGCTCTCGTCTTTGTTGATTTTGTCCACGGTGTATTGGATTGTCTCTATGTAGCCAAGGCCCAGCCCGTGGAAATAAAGCTTTTCATCGCAAACGTCCAGCGATTCATATGCATGCACTGGTAGGAGAACAGCGAAGGAAAGATTTCCTGGCTTTGAGAAACGGTTTTGAGCCACAGAGATCGGTAACATCCAGGTTAAAATGAACTGTATGTAACAAACCACCATGGTTTGCATCGTGCGGTCGATGGAAGTCAAGTAAGATGAAGTGGACTTCTATAAGTCGATTTTGCTTGATTATCTAGTGACTAGAATGAGCGACTACCAATCAAAGAAGTAAAGGTGTTTCCGGGCGAAAGGCCCTAGGGCATGAGGCGACAACTTGGCTATATGGAACCAAAAGGCAAGGTTACTAAAACAAGCTGTGTACAGCTTTGACACATGGTTTCATGGTTTCTATCCAGGTCATCGAAGAGGAAGCACAAAGTTTGCCAGGGTTTCAAGTTCTGCCAGCACTGGTCAGCTTGTGATAAAGTAGGTGGGGGACCTTTTGGTTTCCTTTCGAAAATTGAGTGACATTAATATGGCGGAGATATGGGTTGTTAGATGAGCACGCTTAATTACCAAGCTTCACTGTAATATTTTATCAGCTGGCAGAACACCACCTGGTTCGCTGCGTCCAAGCGTCATGGAGTTAAACTTGAGACAACTGGACGAGGCCCTGCCAGGCATGGAGACGTGACAGCGCGAAACAGAGCTGTTTCCAGCTTGATATTTTGGCAGGTATAATATACAGTAAAAGAGGCCCTCTTCTTGAAGGGGAAAGTGCCAAGTTTTATTTCTGCAGCATTTATATTTTACTACCAGTGTATTTACCACCTTTTATTGCTCGGTTAACCTTATAATAATGAATGATTAGATACGCATGCAATTGCAATCTAACTTAGGGAATTTCTGCAGAAACCCATCCATGGGAAAAGCTGAATTTCCCAAGGCACGCGCATGGGAAGTGTTCGGAACCCCGGGGGGCTCCCATATTTTTTTGTCGGGGATGATCGTCGTATCTTTTAGGGGTTAAAATCACGGTGGTTGGTCTATTTTAGGGGTGATCTTGATCTTCAATAAATTTTAGGGAGATTGGTATCTTTTAGGGCCGAAACTGTTTCCAAATTGCTTTTTCTTATGATGGTACTTCTAAAAACCGTGTAAGAAAGAGAGATTATTCGATAAGAAGACGATAAATTAGAAAACAACACGGAATTTCTTGATGGGTATCTTTTACCTGTTACCTGTGTCCTTCGCGCCTACCTGGTACATAATACCTCATCTTTTAGGGTATCTTTTAGGGTAATAATTTGTTTGAGCCACGCCATGGCCCGCCATGTTTGTTTGGAGTATCTTTAGGGGTGAAACTGAAAATTTCCGACGATCATCCCTGACCAAAAAATATTGGAGTCCCCCCCCCCCCCCCGGGTTCGGAGGATAGCCATTGGAAATCCGTACACTTCCCGTTCTTCTAGCATGGGAAATGCAGCTTTTCCCATCGATGGGTTTCTGCAGAATTCCCTGTGTAAACTGTCAGCCATATGTGCTAAGGGACGTATCCAGGCACTTTTTTTGTTTTTGTAAGCAACCCTCGGGACTATGAAATATAAGCTA
The DNA here is from genome assembly GCA_033964015.1 of Scolanthus callimorphus. Taxonomy (NCBI): domain Eukaryota; kingdom Metazoa; phylum Cnidaria; class Anthozoa; order Actiniaria; family Edwardsiidae; genus Scolanthus; species Scolanthus callimorphus. Next base: position 27,798,158 of record CM066912.1, on the reverse strand, counting down.
CAATTAGGTAATCGATATATCATTCCATTCACTAAAATTACAGTCAGCATTTTATTTTTGTTAGGGGCTACTGCTTCAAGTCCGTTTCTGTATTGTAACATGTTCGATAGAGGCAGTTGGTTTTGATAGAGCAAGTTCTGCAGCGCATCAGCAGAGTGAGACTATGTCAAAGTACTGAAAGTACTGTCTATTAATTAGGCATGCATCATAGATAGCCTTTAGCCTTGAAAAAGCTCTGACACGGCTATTTTCAATACTTAGCAGAAAATATTAAATACGTTTCCGTAAATAGAATCATGTGCCTCGAAATAAAATATTCTTAAAGGGGCTCTCGCACAGGTCAAACAATTGAAAGGTTTTCCTATTAATCTGGAGGATTATTTTGATTACTACGGGCAAATGTACATATGTGTTTTCGCGGTTACAATTTTACCTTTTATGAAAGCTTTGACAATTTAGAGTAGCTTAATTACTGGCCATTTCAATTGGGTCATGTCAAAGCGCTACTTTGCTTAAATCATTTTTTGTGCACTAGGGAATTTCTGCAGAACCCATCCATGGGAGAAGCTGAATTTACCATGGTTTAAGAATGGGAAGTGTTCGGATTTCCCATGGCTATCCATGTGAATTCCGAACATTTCCCATGCGTGTGCCTTGGGAATTCAGCTTTTCCCATAGATGGCCTGGGATTCTGTAGAAATTTTCTGTGGTGCCCATAATTACAAATTTACATTTATATTAGTCCAGTTTGAAATAAGCTTTATTCGACTTATTCAGCTGTGTCATCCAAGTTGAAAAAGGTTATTTTCTAGTGCTCTGTCTAGCTAGTCTACATACATACATACACACTTTATTTAGACATGGTAAAAACCATCGAATATTTTTAAAATAACAGTTCATAAGGCATCGGCCGTTCCACATGCGAAAAGCCCCACGGAGGTGGTGGGGGGGGGACTCCCCTTTTGGGGAGGGGGTGCTCGTCGGGAACGTTCGATTTTACACCTAAATAAAAGGCACCAAAAGGACGTGGCTAATAGTTGATTTTGATCCCTAAAGGGTAAACAAATATTGATAAACCATTGTTGCTTGCTTTGCTAAAACGGACCCCTAAGACAGGGATATCAACGTCAGGACTTCAATAATTATCTGGAGACTGCCTTGAAATGGTGAAATTTGAAATGCTGAAATCTCCCGGGAGAAATACAGTAAATGTATGACAGTCGTCCTGATTTGTGCCCGGGAGACGGAGCGAAAAATCAAGAGGCGCCCAAAACCGGGACACGTACATGCCTAAGAGGTACCTATCTGAAAAACATTGCAAGTTTTCGATTTTACATCCAGTACCAGAGGCCTGATTTTAAACCCTAAAAGGAACGACGAGCATCCCCGCCCCAAAAAGTAGGGGAGACCCCCACCCCCCTCGGAGGACCGAAAAGCACGAAATTTTTGCAGAAAACCATGGGGAATACCCATAACACAAGAATTTACCCATAACACTAAGAATGTAAAGAAAAGTGTTTTTCCATAGAAAAGCTGACCACCTGTCCTGATTGTTCTTGTGTCATGGCATGGCCTACCTCTGAACCCTAAACCTTCTTCTGGCAAACAAACGCTAGCTTTTTCCCATTACAATCATTTTCCTCCATGTGACCTCCTCGTGCCTTGCTTGTAATGGCGACGCAGTCCTCCGCGGCCTTGCTCGAGAAGCCTGGAGCACAGTTAAGGTATGCCGCGTCTTCGGCGCCGAGATACGAGAGCTGATAGCGCCCTTCAGTAGCCACGTCGTTTATACTTATCCAGGCTTTGTTAGCTCCTCTAGTTTGGACATCTATAATAGAAGGAAAGGGCGGTTGCATCAAAAATACTCTGAACAAAACCATCGTTTTTTAAACGCTCGCGGCCAAAGCCTTATTTGGAAGTATTTACCTTATTTGGACGTGACGGTAGATCCCCTTCTGATAAGAAGGCAAGCTCGACTTATATACCGATACTCGACATCCATATTTTTAATTGCCATTGTCATATTACATCGTCTATATTAATATTTTCTCATCCATTTCCCCCTATGACTGATGTCATTATTTCATCCGATAGGCCTCACGTATTATTTTTGTTTGATATCAACATGCAGAAGATCTTTATTTACCTTTTACGCGGATCACTTCATCTTCAGACAATTCTCTCCCATAAATAAACAGCTGACTTAGACTTCCAGACAAGAAGCCTGAAGACTGTCTTCCCAATATGAATCTGCCTCCCAAATCGGCTCGTACGAATCAGACATCTCCGCCTTCATAACGTTCCTCTGACGGATCCCGTTGACATAGAGTTTTACATCATTGTTTGCCTTGTTACGGGTTACTGCCACATGTCCATATGTTAATAGGAAAAGGAAGATCGTGAAACCTGAGGAAACATCGAAATCACCTGCTAGCATCCAGTACTGGAAATTGGCTGATTGCATTTTACTGCGATTTTCATAATTCTGCGAGCTCTACACCGACCAGCAAACCGCAGTTTGGCTTCCGTCAATCAAACGTCGAGTGAACAACTCTGGGTGATTTCACGCAGGCTTTAATAGATCTTGTGAACTGATAGGGCTAGCTAGGCTTCACAACACAATTTTTCACTGTGAAATGCAAACCAAACTCAGACAAAATGTGTGGACTTGACTCAAAAGGTTTGATTGACGGAAGCCAAAACACAGTTTGTCGTTTGGAAATGTCAAGCGGGGTTCGCAGAATTATGAAAATCGCAGTAAACCGCATTGAGGACCTCCCTTAAAAAGACCCCCTCCCCTTGAATTTCCAGCCTCATAAAGGATCCCCTCTCTTGGAATTTCCTTTTTTTTTTCTGGCAAAATACCTTGGAAAATCAATTTTGGGATAAAATGTCCCTGGAAGTCAGTGTCTTTTACCCCACCCCCTTGGAATTTCCAAGTGCCAGGCACACCCCATCCCGTGGAATTTGCCAGGGTCCAATACACCCTCCCCTGGAAAAAAAAAAAAACTTAAATATTCAAAGTGATGTAATACACTATTAAAACCTATTTTATCGAGGGGATCTTGTTGTATCCGGTGACTTACAACGTAGTCGATGAAACCTTGAATCTCAGTTTACCCCTAAAATTAACTCCAAGCTCGAAAAACTTATTTATCTCAGCATCGGCATAGAACACTTGACTTCCGCCGCTGAAAATCTTTATCCATAATGCAATAGTTATCCCAGGAGAGCGTGCAATGTCTCTTATGGGAGGGGTATCGGCGTACGAGCCCGCGATGCCAGGTTGGGTCAGCACAGCGCCTTTCGTGGGATCGTCAGTGTAGGCTGCCGTTCCATGAAGCCTGTGAAACACAACAAAGGGGATTCCCTGCTAGCAGAGGCCGGAATGCAGAGAAAAGAGGGCCTCTGCTAGCAGGGAACAAAGGGGAACAATAAGCCATGAAAAGTCGAGGTCAGAGATTTTTTTCTCTTTCTCCTCTACATTTTAATTCACAAAGCGTGAACTTAAGGGAGCCTGTGATGATACGTGCATGCTCACTGAGGGATCACTGAATTATCAGCGAAAACTAATAAGATCATCCTATCATGAGATAACTATTTAAGAATGTGTAAATCATTGGTCGGATGGATCGAGAAGTAGCGAGATTATATACGTTTTGTTTTCGAGGTTTTAAGCCTTCGCTGGTCATCGTTACGGGACGATACTTCTTTGATTTGAGTAAGAGCAGAACAGCTCCACAGTTTCAGACGGCTCCCTTTAAGTAAATAGAGAATAACAAATGGGCGCGCGGAGGTATGGAATTTATATTCGAGGGTGTTCAAATTTTGAAGCCAAACCCTCGCAATTCCTCCTTCTGCCCGCAGACTTGCATGCGGAGGAGTCTAGGCGTAAACTCGTCATAGGATTGTACGTCATACTGCATACTTGACGTCTAAGTCCGTTCCATCTAGTCTATAAGGCCAGCTCGCCTGGCAGGTTATCTGTGGAATATAGGGAACGGGAAATGAGCGACAACGCAATGACAACGCAACAAGGGTGGGAAAGGTATGAAACCTAAAACCATGTCATTGCAACATCACCATCTCTTTATTTTTTCAGAGGAATCTTTTTGTTTGTGCACGGTCACGGTATGGTATATAAGCACCAAAATTCAGCCAGTAACACAGGTAACAGGGTCTGGGTGGGTGGGTTTAACTGACTAACGACAAATGGGCATAAAAGTTACCGACCACGATGGCCTAAACGAGATCATTTTCCTCCATCTCGCTATGCAGAGAGCTGGGAATTTATCCGATTTATGTCAAATTTGGCAAGGTATTAGTATCTGGAAAGATGTTTCGATTGATGGAAATCTGAAGATGATGACTGACAACGTGACGTCACAGGCCGTTGAAAATGACGCCAAAGTTAGGAATTTGTATATCAACCATTTTAAACGTTGGTAAATGTTCTAACCACTAAGCCGACTCCAAAACCGAAAACTTCATTAAAATCGAACATATAGATCAAAAGTTATTAAGAAATCGTGATTTCGAAGCTCCCGCCGGAATCTCTGGAATTTAATTGTTCCTTGACCATATAAGGTAAAATTTCGGCGATTTTAAACGTCAACGCGTTAACTCCTATGATGTTGTTTCAAGCAGTTGTAGCAAATTTTAAAATTTGTAGTTACTTTGACTTTGACATGAAACTCGATACCTTGTTTACGTCACTTTGACGTAAAAATTGTATGTTAGAATACGTCATACTGACGTAATATGACGTCTAAAGTATCATATGACTAAGTCACAGTAACTACAAATTTTGAGACATTCCTATATCTGAAACGTATGTCTCCAACAGATTTAAGCAGCGCCCTCTCTAAATCGCCGAATTTTTACCATATATGGTCAAATTGACCATCAAAGCGGGAAATTTGAACTTTTTTAATTAGTCATAAGTTCTCTCGGTTTTATCAGAATTCACTCCGGTTTTCGATATAGTCGTTCATTTACTGCGACGATTAAATAGAAACTGATTGAATAGCCGATTTCCTAACTAAAATTTTTTGGGCTATGTTCCCACGGTGATTATGACGTCACATTGTCAATCAATCAACCCGTGTCATCATATTTTTGATTGGCATTCCCTGGGCTGCTCACCTGCCAAGTTATAGCTCATTTGCGCTACGTGTTAAAACGTTATGAGCATAATTCGTATGAAAGCTGTCCAACTGGAGGAAAATAGCTACGTTATAACCATCGTGGACTGCCGACAAACTTGGATAAAAAATACCGATTAACGACAAGGAAGTGTTTACCGGCTACCGAATTTTTACAAATTACTCCAGCCAGATTAAATAAAAAGTTAATTCTGAGAAAAAGCGAGTTCTTTGGACCTGGTGAATCCGTTCCATTGTGGCACTTCCCGGGTCTCTTCACGGAAAATAAAAATTGACATATGACGTGTGGGCGCATGCGCAAACGGACAACTTAAAAAGAAACTCATTCCCGTATCATTGTAATGCCTACTATTAGATTATGAGTAAAAAAAAATGCTAAACGGCAACTGTGAAAAACATTTCTGCATTATCGTGAGTTATGCTACTATATATTAGTAAAAAAGAAAACCAACAACGTGTCCACATGGATCTCTAACACACTCTTCAGACCTATAAATATGTTGGTGATGCATAATAAATTAGTTGACTGTTCACTAACGGTACAAGGGGCGTCCTCCTTATATGGTCTGGTGGCCGGGCGTACTCTCACCCATAGGTATCTAGCTACTGAGCAATTCAACACCAGGATAGCGACTGTCAGGGCCGAAATCTCTGGCGTGGGCGTAAGAACCGTACGGTCGCCATACGACGCTTCAGCTCTTTGTCTGGAAGTATGGTTATTTTTTCTCTTTTGCCTCAAGTCAAGTATAAATGCTGAATTTGCATTGATGGCAGCCAAATGATTTATATAAATAAAGCTCTACTAACTCTACTAACTATGAATAAAGTTTGTCACCCAAAAGACTACAAGCTGTCGGCGCCAAGGATTGGGTCGTTCGTGCTTTTTACAACAATTGTTATTCGTGAGTCAAAATGTCGCGTGCGTTGAGCGAAGACCTTGGAGAACGCATACAGCTATTTCAATAAAGGCTCTCAGTGAGCGCTAGGACTACGCGCGTAGACAGAAAAGCAGCACGAGTAGAAACTAAATATCCTACTTTGATGATACCTCGCTGGTCTGAATGCTCAATTCTACGAAGGAGAGCTTTGTTTCAAGCTCAAATGTCTTGAGTAGTTCATTAGCGTCGTACTCAAGCAGTGAGCCGATTGAAGACCTCCTATACCCAGACAACTTTGCGGTCTGGGCGCGTACGGATTCCGACAACGTTTTTTGAAAAAGCTGTATACAATTTGCTAAACATGTTTCGAGTCAAGAGCATTCGCAGACACAACCAAAATCTAACCTAACCTCAAAACTTAAAACTATATAAGATTGTTTGGATTGCAATTAAAAATATGCTGGGGTTTATTTTGTCCAAAACGTTCGATTCCAAAATAAATAAAAAAAGACACAATTATGATAATTATACTTCGTTTTAATCCAATACTTAATTAATGCTCAATGGAGAAATATTTATTTTGGGCGTAATAACGCTTTAGTCTACTATCATACTTAAATCAAAGACGGAATCTCCTGGATGGCTATCTAAGGGTAAAAATGATGAGGATGATAACCCGTCTGACCTGTTATCATCACTTTCTCGACAACCACCTCACTGACAAACTTGCTCTCCAGTGCGTCAACAATTGGCGACAGCAATGCATCCTGGGTCACGCATGCGCTCTGGCATCAGACCAGTTCTTCCTGTCATCTACCAGTTTGAAAGTTACGTCACCGAATTGGTATTCGTCATTAGGCAACGCTGAAAATATAAAGGCGATTTCAATTCAATGTTCAGGGGCGGATCCAGAAATTTCATAGGGGGGGGGGGGGGGGGGGGGGGGGGGGTAGGGTAGGGCGGATAGTAAAAATATGATCCGCCTCTGATGTGCGCAAAAACTTGTTTGTCAAAACGTAACGTTCCTAGTTCCTAGGTCCAGCGAGAGATTTGGGAAGCAAAAACCAGATTTAGGTATTGAAGTCAGCTAGACCCACTATACGTTTGATAACGGCAGGAGGCAAGATTTCTGGAGAAGATGGAAACAACCAATTTGCAATATTTTTTTAGAATCTGTTTGGAATGCGTGGCGATGCAACAAAAATCGTTCGTACTGGCATATTTGAGAGCAATAAATCAGCTGGTACATGCCGAGCGGAGATCTGAATTCGATTGCTGAAAATTCAACTGTTTTATCTAGAATTGTAACGAGAGAAGCTTCTGATACGTAGCACCATTTGTTTTGTATTTTGTACCTTTGCGTCGCTTTTTATTGCCACTGCGATTAGGCCCAAGCAGTAGTCCACCTCCTGGGAAAAGAAAAACGAAGATCAAAAGCTGGTTTGGGGTGAGCTTCATTCTTTTTACTTTGCCATTTTCATAATTCTGCGAACTCTTAGGCTCGGTTTCCAGCCGTAGTTTGTGTCGTTTTCCCTTCAACCGCCAAGGCTGGAAGCTGAGCCTACGAACTCTACACTGACCGACAAACGGCGGTTTGGTTTCCGTCAATCAAACGAGTGAACAACTCTGGGTGATTTCATTTCTTGTGAACTTGACCTACAAGTTTGACTACATGCGTGGACTTGACCTACAAGTTTGATGACGGAAGCCAAAACGAAGTTTGGCGTTCGGAAATATCAAGTTCGAGTTCGCAGAATTATGAAAATCGCAGTAAAGTCTCTCGTGACTGATCAATCCAAAACATTTCACAGAGGTGTAAAGGAAAATTCATTGCCGAGGAATGTGACTTCTTTAGTAATAAAATCCTCTATATTACTCGGGTAAAAATCAATTACATTTCTTACCACTAACTCATCATATTCGCTATTTTCCAGTGGTCTAATGACGCATTTCCCATCATGTGCGCTGGCAGACTGTCGCAGCATCTCACACGTTTTCCCGCCTTTTTCATTCGTGTAGAAATTTACCGAGTGACACCTCATCGTGCGCGCGCAACTAGCTGTGCAATTCTTATAATCAATGTCATGCAGGCTGGACAGGGTGGGGATTTTTCTGCAAGCTCTTGAATTCAAGCTCCTCGTGTAACTAAACCGCAAATTTCGTCGTCAGCAAGACTGTATTTATTGCAGTCGCCAACAAGATGGGAATGATATGCATTGTCGATAAGAAGGACACTCTTTCACATTACTGTTCCAGGAAAAATCACAGCGCTGTAGGAAAAAAACAAGTAAATGGAAGTTGAGTGTTACTGACCATTTGTGGCGGACTTTTCTAAGTGGCGGACCATATGATATTTAAGGGAGGGGGAAGGGGGAGGGAGGGGGGAGGGAGGGGGGGGGGGGAAGGGGACCGGAAGAATGGTCGATGCAATAATTTTCTTTAATCTTCTCGATGGTGTATGATATTTATTTCGTAAAATTACAGAGAATCATATAACAAATTTGAATTTTTCAAAATGGTCCGCCACAAATGGACTGCAAAAAACACTGTTTTTTCATACAAAAATTCCTAACCGGCGTGCAATAGTATATTTAAAAATACAGTGTAAGCCTGAAAGAAAAAGAGCTGAGAAAGCTTCATGCCCTGTTAGCTATTTTGCTGGCATTCATTTTAGCAAAATATTCATTTTTTTGCTTCAAGTTATCACTTGTTTCCATATCATCGCATGACCAATAACGAATTTGCTCTGCGGGAATTTTTTTTTTTGCATGAAATTAGAAAAGGCACTGTGTAGTTCGCCTATTTACCTGCTGATCGAAAGCAAAAAACTTGGTCAAACAAATTCGAATATACCGGACTAGGTCAGTCGAATATCTTCGTGATTTCGTTAAAAAGTGTACTAAAGGATTGTTTGCTCTAGTCATGCTCTCTGTTGATAGGCTTGTAGCGAAATGAAGAAGCACACGACTGTTTAAATGCGCAGAGCCTGGATTGGAAATAGCTAAATGGCAAATTTCTGTTCTTATAAACATATGAAAAAAAACACGTCCTTTACTTAAGCATAGAGCACAATCTTGCGAAATAGGAGCGAGCCGCAGGCGAGTGATTTTACTAAACTTTCGAGTGTCTCTTTCCAGCATCACAAGTGCTCTATTTGCCGATAAAGTCATAGAAAGTTGTGCTCTAATGCTTTTATGATATAGCGAGAGAGATTTGGACCAATCAACAAATATACTAACTGTTTCTTAATGTCAAAATGTGATAAAAATAATGACTTGGTCTATCTATGCTACTGCAATTTATCTGGTGTGTAAGAAATAATTTTCTTTTCTGAGTAAACAAAAAAACGTTTACAACTCTTTGCTCGGAACATATTGAATGGTGAAAAAGCAAAATTTGAGACATGAAACGCGTTCACAATGCTCGACAAGTCTTAGAATGCTTTAGTGCATTATCATTTGCAAGAAATGTACTTTGTATAACGTACTTGATGATATTCGAGGACGCAGATTCGCTTTTCTGAATTCTTTTTGACCACTCAGTATGCGAGTTTGTTTCGAAAACTGTAACGTGTATTGGACTATGACACACCTCGAGCGTAATATCAATAATTCATATTCTCAAATATAATTTAAGAATAAGACTCTGAGCGTTGGCCCGGCTAGGGTTCCCTCCACACAACAGCCCTGTAAACTACCACTGCGCTCTGGTCGGCGGGTTTACTTCTAGGGATCAAAGTAATGCAGTGAATACTTTAACATGTGTTTCTCAATAAACCGCGTGGGAGTCAATTTCACATGGCTTCAAAGTCAAAGGGCGAAAATTGAATTATATTTTAATCTCTTCGTGTGCGTTTCAAGTTGTCTTTTTCCCCTCTGCATGTGAGCTCCGAGAGTGAGCTACTATAGTAGCCAAAAAACGTTGATTGTTGTAAGAAGGCTGTCTGAATGTAGCATTCAAGGCATTGGCCATTATATTCGTTCCAGGTAAAAATGAACCTGTCAACTTCTCTGATCAGCTGATGAATTCTGCCTTGGTCTTTCATGTGAGTTGTTTACAAAGCTCACAATCGATCTTCTGAACAAGTTCGATAATGACTTTTCGCCCTGAAATACGGTCTTGAAAAAGTGGGTCATGTTTCATTGCAAAGTATCCACTTGGATCGATCTGGGCTCCTGTAGTATTTCAGAGATGCGGGGAAAATTCCTCGAATAAACAAATCCGGGTAAAATATTTACCTCTTTATCAATATCATGAAAACAAAGCAAAATGGACTGCTGTTTCATTATAGAACTCTTATTATTAATGCTCGCGACCGTCAGCCGGGCGGGTTCTGACTCGCGGTCTCTGGAGCGCGCTGGATTCGTTTCATTGTCGAATCTTAGACCCCGTCCACACTATCGCGTTTTCGTTTGAATCCGTATACTTTTGATACGTTTAAGCCTTCCGTCCACACTAACTCGCTGATCGTTTTCATCGAATCCGTATAAGTTTGAAAAAGTGAATAAAAACGAATCCGTATACATATCGTTTTAGTGTGGACAGTCGAATCCGGACGATAATGTCAACTGTACCATTAATTTGAGACTGTCCTTGCACACGTCACATCAATAAAAACTGATCGCTTGTTTGGAACTAAATCTCCCGTCCACACTGACACGCTGCGAATCCTTTTAAGTTTGAAAACGAATACTTTTGAAAACGCGTTAGTGTGGACAGGGCCTTATAGCTCTTTTGATAATGCCTCCCTCCCTTCTAACATTCGTATGCTTAAATGGCTCTATTGCATTCTAGAGAGAGACGCAGCACACCTTGAACAGGATACAAATAATGTTTGACATTTTGATAACTTTATTTCAATTCAGTTTATGACGTTCTGACCTGTTTGCATCGTTTATACAGAGCGCGCTTCAAGCATGTTTTGACCAACCTAGCTGTATATTTAGCGCCACCCAACAGCATGTCATACAATTATGTTCCAAGTTTTACAATACATGTGCATCGGAGGGCAAGAGTCAATCTAAGATATATGACAAATGTAATGAAAAATCTTACTTAATTGATTTCCATGGAAAACTGAGGCCCCCTTTTGCGCGCTATGCCCCTCTAGTTCTTCGAGAGTAAACAAATCGCTCGCTACAAAGGTGCTTAATTTAAATTTTATGTTTTTATTGCCTTCCAAGGTGACAATTAGCGTGAGAAAAGCAGCAAGCGCCTCCATTAGACAACAACGGGTTCGGTGTAAGATGTTAAGATTGTTTTTGGAATCTCGAGCAATTTGAACAAGAAGCGTTCAAAAATCTTGTAATTGATTTGTTTTTGAAAGGTATGAATATAAGCGGCTGTGATCGTTCCGACAAAAAATTGTCATGGGAACAAGAGAACATAAAATTCAAAGTTCACAGAAATTTGCATTTAGGAGGAACAATTATTTGCAAATGGCAATCCTATATATATATGTATCCCTGTATCTGTTTATTATTTAGAAACTTGGAATTTAGTTTCGGGTCTCCGTGATAATGTTTTGGCCGGACAACCACTGTTTATTTCTTTCACGGGAACCTTGAAATCATACCCAGGTAAAGGTAATATACATATCAAACTTTTTAGACCCGTCCACACTACACACTATCCGAAAACGGACACTTTTGCTCCGTTTTCCAAAAAGATTTGCGTCCACATTTATCGTTTCGCCCGTCCACACCAACGCGTATCCGTACGAAATCGCTGTTATGCATTCAGTGCGCATGCTCAAATAAGCTCAACGCATGTGCATTTCGATCTGTCGGCCCGCGAAATTGGCCGGGTTGCTGTGGTGACGTCATCGTTTTCAGATAGCATCATTTTCACCCGTCCACACTAGAAAACAGCGTTTTCAAACAGCTCCGTTTTCAAATCACTCCACTCTGGAGAGCGTTTTCGGATTGATCCGTTTTCGGTGATCGTTTTCGGCGTTGTAGTGTGGACGATAGCCGTATCCGGAGCAAAATATATCCGTTTCGTTTGAAAACGGTTGTAGTGTGGACGGGGTCTTGATAACTATATTTTTGGCGCCGATCTAACCTCACAGTGCGCAAAGGATTGTTTTGTCAAAACGAAACGTTACAAGGTCTCACAGTTTAGGATGCAAAAAAAATAGATTTGATCACCGTAAAAATCAAACCAAAGATGACATTGAAAATTTAAAGTATTTACGATAGTTGCAAAGTTTTTAGAATTTGTTTGAAGCGCTTGGCGATGCAACATAAATCGTTTGATTGCTTACTTGAGGGCAACAACTTTGAGGTGGTTAATTACTCAAAAGAAAAGAATAAGACCCCGTCCACACTACACCGTTTTCAAACGAAAACGGATACTTTTTGCTCCGGATACGGCTATCGTCCACACTACAACGCCGAAAACGATCACCGAAAACGGCGAAAACAATACGAAAACGATAAGTGTGGACGCAAATCTTTTTTGAAAACGGAGCAAAAAGTATCCGTTTTCGTTTGAAAACGGGTGTAGTGTGGACGGGGTCTAAACTGGCATGATAGAAAACACTTGCTTTTGCTTTTTAAAAAGTAGGCAGTGATTACATGAGTCAGACCGGTCGAGCTCAGAGCGATCTGAGTTCGTATGGCTCTCATGCATTTCTTTACATGCGTTTACATGAGGCCGGTCTGAAAAGTATTGAACGGCACTAGTTCATTCCGGTTGCTGACCCGAAACGAACGACTTTCGGGTCTGTACCGGTCTCACGTAAACATGATCTTTAAATAGGTGGTGATTACATTAGACCGGTATGAACTCAGGCCGCTCTGAGTTCGTACCGATCTCATGTAATCACCGCCTTCTTTGTTGACACTTAGCGATAAGTTCTCTACGAAATTGAGTCCATTGTTTTTGTGGATATAGTTTGTTACATTCTGAAGGAGTTAGGCAGGACAGCATGTGGTCGAAAAGCTATCCAAGAGTAAGGGGGAAAGAATAACTGATATAATAAAAGCAATTTATTTTGCTTTGAAGAACTAAATCATAGCGTTCTTAGCGATAAGTTCTTACGGACTTTGTTTCTGGATATAGTTTGTTTCACGCTCAGGAGTTAGGCAGGAACAGCGTGTGGTCTGAAGAGTTATTAGAGGATTGCGTATCTGTAATAAAACTGTAATAAAATTGTTTAACTAAAGTTTCTTCAGTGAAGATTTCAAGACATTATTCAAGACATCAGCTTGCGCTGTACCGAGCTGCAGATAAAGTGAGTAGTGTTACTAGATTTTAATTTATTATTTAAGCAAATTATAATTTTGTGGCGTCGCGGGAACTCCCCATGTAGTTTTTGGACTTTTGCATATTTGGTTTATTGCTGTGATAACGTTAATCCACCTGGACGGAGAGAATCAAAGTTTTCAAACTCTCTGAGATCATCACCCGATGATCCTCGATGCCGAAAACATTTTAATACAATTTTGATATACCGATTCATAAGTGTTTCGTTTTATTTACCGCTCTATTTACTTCAACAGTCTATGCTAGAACTTTCTGTGGCGCTTATGAGAAATAACAGGATAGTTGCTTCTCCGAAAAACTTTGCATTGTTTTTTACCCAAGAATTCGCTCGCCCTAGCGTACTCCACGGAAAACTTTGCATTGTTTTTTACCCAAGAATTCGCTCGCCCTAGCGTACTCCACGGATTTTATTATTAATATTATCTCAAAATAGAGAAAGGAATTACAATCCGTGGGTTCGAAACGCGCGGTAAAACGCGAGGTAAATCTGAGGGGGAAGGAGAGCTTTAAACACGAGAAAGGAAAGGGGCGCTGGGAACGAGGTTGTTCTTCTCGTTTATAATAATACAAATATCAAACTACTTGCATGTCAATTCAAAAGGCAGGGTATTCTGTGTCCTGATAGGTTCAAATCACGATTTTTTTTACAATCATTGTTTTACAGGGCGCGGCATGCTTTACATTTGGAGGCTGTCGGCGTATGCCATTGTCTTCTCCATAGCGCATGCGTCATTTAACCTCACTGGAAACTACCGCTATCTTCGGTCCCGCAATCGCAGGCTCAGATGTCACGTGATCAAGCGCTTCCGGCAAGAAGTCAGCCACGAAAAATGCAGAGAGCTCTGCGCGCGTGCGCAGAAATGCTTTTCGCTGAACTTCTATAAGGATACCGCTGGAGTTGGCATTTGTGAGCTGTTGGCGAAATCATTGGATGATTTTAGGGACGATTTCACGTGTTTCCGCTCGCAAGATGATTCTGAATACAATGAGTTAATGGTAATGGCTGATGGAATATTGTATATTTCAAGTATGTTTCAAGTAGCACGCGAACCATGCGTCCAAAATATCATGTGGGATTTTTCATATTTTTTTCTCTGCGTAGTCAATCGTTTCACAAGATGTATTATATCTTTTTAGGAGGTGGAGTATTGTAGCAATGAAAAAGAATGTTACACCAAGACAAAAAGAGGTATTACATAATTTATATTCAGCACATCGATGCACTGCCCAAATATGGTCATTGGAACGCCAATAGCTGTCTTCTGTACATGACAGCTATCCTGCGATATCCGTCTCTGAGGGAAATATGATGTTTTGAGCTCGTAAATAATACACAAAAGTCATGTTTTTCGGGGTTTTTTTTGTGCTATCGATGTGCTGAATAATAAAACCATTATCCTGCTCGATTTTGCAGAATATCGTCTGATTTTAGCCAACTCGGGACTTCGTCCCTCGTCGGCTAAGTATCAGACGATATTCTGCGCAATCTCGCAGGATAATGGTTAATTATCTCACGCGCGAAAACTTGATATCTTCACACGTGAAAATATCATGTTATTTTCACATGTGAAAATATCACACTTGCCTTTGCTCAATGCTCGATTTTAAGCTTAACTCAAATAAAATTAGAATTTGGTATTTCATTGATGTTTATATAATAAACAGAACATTACAGGACCGCTTGGAGATATGAATTTATCTTCTCGTGCATGTTAAAAATTTTCAACACCTCGAAGATTTCGTATCTCCGCGCGGCCATGTAATATTCTCTATATAATCATTTTTCACCAGCGTTAAAAGATGAATGGTATCAGCTCGGTTCTCGTGCATTCAAGCTCTTTCATCCTTCAAGAACCTGGTTTCCATGCACGACAGATATGTAGTCGACTTGGAACTTCTGTCAAACTGGCCCAAGTGACGAGCCCGTTGGAGAATCAGTTTATCGCGGAGGTGATCCTCCCAAAGCTGAAAACAAACACCAAACTCGGTGAGCATATCTATTCAACTATTAGACTACACAGGGAATTTCTGCAGAAGCCCATCCATGGGAAAAGCTGAATTTTCCAAGGCACACGCATGGGAATTGTTCGGGCATGGATAGCCATCGGAATTAATCCCAACACTTCCGATTCTTCTACCGTGGGAAATTCAGCATTTCCCATGGATGGGTTTCTGCAGAAATTCCCTTGCACCCATCAGTCATCACAATCTTGATTTGGGGATGTTGGCAAAAAAGTGCTCATCAAATACAAAAGCCTTTTTAGGGATCCTGGAGTATATTCTCATCTGGAATTTTACAGTTTGTGTGCAGGGCCTTCGGAATGGCTGGATGAAATTACAACCCTCCCTTCTAAATACTCTGGTAGAAAGCGAGACCCTCCCTCAATTCTAAAAAAAAAAGAGGTTCAAAAAACCTCTTTCCAAACATCGCAGCCCTTTTCCCATTAAATAATGACTAAATAATGGCAGTATATTTTCTTCTTCTATTTCATAGCTTACATTGGCCACTTGGGCGAATACTCCTAATTTTGTCGTAATTACTATAAACCTAAAAAGAAAATGTATGACAAAGGTGTCCACTTCGCAAGCAGCCATATGATCTTGTCTTCACTGTTTGTGACTTTAGTAGGCCGAGCTGTTCTAAAAATAGATCGGTCTGTAATAGGGTGCTTTCCAAGGCAGTATATATATCTTAAAACATCTAATAAGATAATTTTCATGTAAATACGGGCGGATATTTTACGATTTGCGGACGTATTTTTCCGAGACCCGCAGGGGTGAGGACATAGAAAGCGAGCAACGAGTAAAATGTCGCCACCCCCGACAGTATTACATGAAAAACATCTAATGAGTAATTTATTATACGGCGGACAAAACTTGTTTCTTTTCTTCTCAAGATTCTCTAGATCAAAAAGAAAACGTACGTGATTTGACTAGCACACGATCGGGAAGCCATTCAAGTGCGCGCGCAAAACCTGTTCATAACCGGTTTCCTAGAGTGTAATACGGCTTTCACCCTGTATAAATACGGCTTTTGCCGTGTAATACGGCTCCATATCTGCACTCAATTTTGACCTTATACGGTGAAATGACGTCACAGTCGTATAATAAATAGTTATTCGCTTCTATAGTTATATTCGCTCCTGTCAAAATCAGCGGCCCTGTGTACTTTATTCATATAAGAATCTCACTAACGAATACATAATCTGTTTTGGTTCACTAAGATCTTAGCAACGAGCATGTGGAAGATCCGTTGGCATATTACAGACTGGACGGAACCGACAAGAATATCACGTGAGCAAAGGCCCTATTCGACTTAATAATGATAAATACAGCACAGGAAGCCCACTTGTGAATGTTTGTGAGAATTCGGATGCGGAAAAGCCTTTTTTATCACCAACATGTGTCACTAGTAATATATCACTTATTTTACTTTCCTTGCAGTCTCTTGGCAGTGCAAACTACACAATTGACGAGCTGAGCAACACCGCTGTTCTTTCCATTCCCGATAGCGAAGGCTCAGCTGCTGCCACTCCTGCTCTGAATTTGACAACGACGACTTTACGATCGCCTTTTGGGTTCGTTTTATGGTGATCGGCACAAAAATGGCCTATCTATACTCCGATGGGGAGGAGCCCTATGGATTGTGATATGGGTTGATAATCAAGAAGGCTGGGGATGTACTTGAAGAACTCTAATGGAAATCTTCTACAAAACCCTTTAGCGAGTAAGAAGTCTGGTCTGCCTGCCTGTCTGTCCGCCTGCTTTGCATAATTTGTCTGTCTGTTTTGTCCGTCCGTCTGTCATACCTTTTTTAGCGCGGATTCGAGGCCACGTCTGTCCAAAAATCTGGTAACTAGAAAGTGGGAAACCTGTTGCATTTATGTTAGCATCTTTTGAAACGTTTGCATGCAAGTGGTGTCTCGTGTCAGTCCGTGTAAGAAATCCTGATGGCGACCTAGGAAAATGCATTTCGAAGTTTATTACAATTTATAATATAGCTACGATATAAGGCGCGCTCTGATTGGTCCAAATCTATGCTCTATTATACACCGATAAACTAATGGTTCTCCCCCGCTATATCATAAAAGCATTAGAGCACAACTTTCTATGACTTTATCGGCAAATAGAGCGCTTAAGATCGGAACGTTTTAAAATCACTCGCCCGCTGCTCGTGATTTTACAACGTTCTCGTGTCTCTCCCAACATCATGCGTGCTCTACTGCGCCGATAAAGTCATAGAAAGTTGTGCTCTAATGCTTAACGAATAGACATTTGGATAGAATTGCACATAACATGGAATTTTCCTATTAAAATTTACTTCTTACACTTTCCATGAGCTTTCATGGCGGGACCAACCACATGACCACAGGAACTGCAGAAACCCGTCCATGGGAAAAGCTGAATCTCCCAAGGCACATGCATGTGAAGTGTTTGGAATTCACATGGATAGTCATGGGAAATCCGAACACTTCCATTCTTCTACCATGAGAAATTCAGCTTTTCCCATGAATGTTTTTCTGCAGAAATTCCCTGTGAACCAAAGTAAATGCTCACAATAGCAAACCGAAATCAAGCCAAGTGGTTCTAAACTTTTGAGAAACTGTATTTTGGGCCACTTTTTGTCAAAATTGCTCGAAATCAAGTTAAAAGTTCTCTTAATAAGCTTCAACGAATTTTTCCCAAAATCGGCAGATGCACGTTCCTGATGCCTAGTTTTCTTTTTCAGGGGTGGCCTGACTTCCAACAAATGGGTACATATAGCGGTGACGTATCGGCATGCCTCTAAAAGAGCGTCTTATTACAAAGATGGCACATTCAGAGGATATTCACACACTCAAGTGCGGTCCCTGATATGATATCAAACGACCACAAGCTGTTTTACCTTGGCGCCCTGTCTCATAGTGCTGGGCAGTCCGGATTTAACGGAAAAATGAGTCATCTATTGGTCTACAAGCGAGCGTTGTCCTATCAAGCTATATATTTCATTGTGGGTAAGTTTGCCTTAGCTTTGCCTAGAAAAGGGCTACTATTTTGATGGGGAGGGTCATAATTTTTAATTTCATGTCAGTTTTGAGGAGGGCCAAACTTTTTGTCGCCAAATGCAACATTCTGCGAACTTTGAATTTTATTTTCACTGTTTTCAGGTTCCCATGAGAATTGTTTGGCGGAACGATCACAGTTTATATCACTTATTTTCATACCTTTCAAAACACACAATCACTTTAGAGTAATATTAAGATTTTTGACCGCTTTTTTTATCAAATTGCTCGAAGTTCTTAAACATCTGTCTTCAGACCCGTTTACACTTGCAATTTTGTCGCGCGAGTCGCGGCGATATTTGTCGCACGTACGCGTCAATCCAAAATCACTAATGTAAACTAAGTGCAACTTGGGGCGATCTGCCGCGATTTTTGTTCGAAACTCTTTGCTCTTTCATGCGATTTGAAGAAAGAGAGCACAGAAATCGCTCAGGATTTGCTTCTCGTTTACACTAGAGAGTTGGAATTGCAACTTGCGAACCCAAAGTTTCCCGGCTCGTTATACCTCGCGGGGGAGGCTCTGGTGACAGCCACTGACGCATGCGCGAGATTTAATACAGAGCCGTTGAGAGAACATTCTCGAACCCAGAGCTCCCCGGCTCGTCTCCTCGCGGGGAGGCTCTGGTGACAGCCACTGACGCATGCGCGATATTTAATACAGAGCCGCTGAGAGAAAGACTTTTCAGCGCATGCTCCAACGCTCAAAATCAACCAATCAGCGACGGCCTTCAAATGGATGTCCCCAGAGCCTTTCCTGCGAGCAGACGAGCTCTGGGTACGAGAATGTTGAGAGAAAGGCCTTTCAGCGCACGTTCAAAATCAGCCAATCAGCGAAGGCCCTCAAATGGCCGCCACCAGAGCCTCCCCTGCGAAGGACGAGCTGGGGAGCTCTGGGTACGAGAATGTCGCAAGTCTACACTGGCCTTTAATATGTAGGTCCTCTTATTTCGACTCCAGAAACGACTTCCATGAACCAGGAAGCATGGATCGACTTGACTGACTTAGCTAGCAAGGGTTCCTATAAAACTCAGTTCACTGATCCTGCAACCTACTTTAACTGGATTCAACCGTGGGACAACAAGTATGCTGAACACGAGGACTGCGTGGTTTTGAGGGTCAAGAGTGGAGGCAAAATGGCTCCCTCTTACTGTCGCGAGCTACTCCCATTCATATGCATGAAGAGTATTCACTAAGCTTTTCAATCCTTGCATGCGATAATACGAAATGTCTCTCAACAATATTAGTGCACTCGAAGCCTGAGAACTACAAAGCAATGTTTGACACATTTAGTAGTTGTTGTTATATAATTTTTCTATTTCTAATTGCCTTGTTTGTTCGTTGTGACAACGGCAATGAAAATTGAATGCATGCATCACACGTGTATATGCAAATCGATTGAATAGAATTGGTTAGACAGTAACGTATGATATTTGGCGCGTAAGCGCAAGCCGCTTACGTAAATAGAGGGGCGTACAGGGGGTGGGGGGGGGGGGGGGGGGTATGTCGCACGGATCACGAGTGCAAAAAGTGAAAAATCACGGATGTCGAAAGTTACCTTTCACGGATCACGAAAATGGAAAATTAGACTGATTTAAAAACAGGCCTGATTAAAAACAGTTTGTCATGGCACGCTTTCAACGCGATAAGTATTTGAACGAAGTATCCTCAAGATCAAAATGCGCGTAACTTTTGACAAACAATGTGACCATTTATATTTTTGACATATTGTTGGTATTGGCCCGGCACTGTCATTCGCCACGACACTGCGTGACGAGGTAACGTAACTCACTTGAATACCACGTACAATTCGCTGTATGCGTAATCTCCGGAGCCGGACGAAAAAAAAAACTTGAAGTGTCACGAATTTTTTTAAGCTCAAAATCACGACTCTCGGGCATTTCAAAACGACTTTCAGGGGTCACGCCTTGATTCTTGTGCACGAATCACGAAAAAAGATTTGCCATTTTCACGGATCACGCCAACGGGTCGATCAGGGTTCACGAAAATTCCCTGCACGCAACTGTAAATATCTAACGGGAGATGGACGCTTCTGTAACATAATGGATTAAAATGTATGTTGTGCATGTCAGTTTGATAAAAGCTATACAGAAATGTAATTTGTTACTATCGGGGTTGATTAAAAATATATGATAAGAAAGTGCTCTCGCCTTTTACGAATCCGTGCGGTTGGGCTGCCTGTGGTTACTGCAGGCGAAAATGGAATTTACATCCTCCACTGATGAGAATTCTGGGGGATTGTGCAGAACACATTGTAAAAGACCTGGAACAATTCCAGCGGGGGGGGGCCCGGATAGTGAAAACATAGGACAAAAATGTTCAAATTTCCTCCAGCAAATACAGTAAATGTATGGGAAAATCTCCCGAGAAAGGCCCCCCCCCCTGGCTACGCCCCTGAATTCACAAGCTGCTTTACAAAAGCTATCTTTGTTTAGTAGAACGAATCACGATGAAAGGAGAGCTGAACGCAATGGTGTCCTCTGGGAATGGTTCTTACACGGCGGATTACCCAGAACAGAGTACAAACAATTTGGCGAGTATTACTGTTAGGAATTTTACAGAAATCGATCTCGTACCCACCATTGCACAGCTCCATTCTCGAATCCAGAGGTCGCCGGCTCGTCATCTCGCGGGGGACACCCCCCGGCTCTGGTGACAGGCATGAACGCATGCGCGAGATTTGATACAGAACCGTTGGGAGAGAAGTGCCTTTCTGCGCATGCCCCAACGTTCAAAATCAGCGAAGGCCCTCAAATGGATGTCCCAGAGCCGGGGAGCTCTGGGTACGAGAATTGATTGGTCACCTCGCTGGGAAGGTTCCCGTGACATCCATCGATGCCTGCGCGAGATCATTCTCGTACTCAGAGCTCCCCAGCTCGTCTGCTCGCAGGGGAGGTTCTGGGGGACATCCATTTGAGGGCCGTCGCTGATTGGCTAATTTTGAGCGTTGAAGCATGCGCTGAAAGGTCTTTCTCTCAGCGGCTCTGTATCAAATCTCGCGCATGCGTCAGTGGCTGTCACCAGAGCCTCCCCCGTGAGGTTACGAGCCGGGGAGCTCTGGGTTCGAGAATGGCGCGAGATTTGATAGAGCAGGACTTAATGCGCATGCCCAACATTCATAATGGTAATTGAACTGAGTGGAGTGCAATTTTGGTCTGAAATCATACGCGTGATTTCAAAATCAAACGAGCGCGCGTAGCGCGAGTTTGATTTGAAATCACAAGTATGATTTCAGACCAAAATTGCACGACACGAAGTTCAATTACCATTTTATTATATCCATTTTGAAATCACATTCTAGGCCCAGAGGATTCTATCAATTTATTTTCTTGAAACCGGAAATGCCTCACAAAAACATTGTATGCAAAACGAACTCATTAAGTACTTATATGCAGAAATTGTCATGTGACAAACAAAACGATTTCGATCACTCATAACCTGCAAAGTTCATTCAGAGTTGAGATCACTTATGTTTAAAATTACACCATACACAATTCAACAAAGTAATTTTCATTGTCTGACAAAAGGAAGGAATGCTCGTCGCTTTTATTGCGGCCTTGGAGATGGAGTGGAGTTGGAGACGTAGAAATTAATTGAAGTTTTGCGATGGAACTGTGACTTTGCTGGGCGAATGACTTGCGATGGCATAAAATCAAAACTTGGCTGCAAATTATGCTTGGAAGCCATGAGCTGTATTGCTAAATTTCATCACTTGCTGCATCTGGCTGTGGCTGGTAGTGTTCTTCATGTTTGAAGAGAGTGGAGTTTGATAGATGAGCGGCGCGGAGGTGATTTTCAAGATGGCGGCATCGTTTCACTATCAGCTGTGAATTTGCGAAACACTTTCATCCAGCTTTGTGTTAACCGGGAAGTGTTCTTATTGATCACTTTAGACTTCAGCTCTTCTACCACATTGTCTACCGGAAAGCATGTAAAATCATCATCTTTTGGTTTTGTGGAATTTGCTGTTGTTTGTTTTTCGGTGGACTCGGATTCCTGGACTCGGGACCGGAATTTTGCACCAGAGGTGCTGGATTATTCGCTTGAAAATCCTCCATATTGTCGTGAAACTGATATCATACTCTGGAAAAACGACAGATAAAAAGGTACTGTAAATATTTAAAGTTTTATCCATAGTTTTGTCTTTGTTTCTTGTTTTTCTTTTCAAGCAGAAGAAGAAAGGGGGAATTTCCCCAAAAAATTGCAGGAAGATGGTTTTCCTGCCATTATTTCCTGTAATCTGATTGGTCACTGCCTTTTAACCCTGAATCTGATTGGCTGATTGATTTTTGTGCTTCATTTTGATTGGCTGAGAAAAAGATGCGATTTGGACTCAAAGGATGCGATTTGGGAATAAATCGCACTGTTGTAAGCCAATCAGATTGCAGGGATTGACAGTGATTTCAAATGGATATAATAAAAATGAAATGGCTGTCACGAAGCCTCGTCACCCGCGAGTTAACAGGCGGGAGAGCAACGCTCGAGTACCACCGTGTTAGTTTTTATTATCATATTTATATAGGTTTTCGCCAAGGAAGAACAAAATGGCGACCAAGAGAACGACATGTTCTTGATTATCTGCAAGTTTTCGTGAATTTTGCTGCAACATTCCTTGAGATACGAGGAAAAATATTTACAGACCTTCCAAATGAGGTAGGGGGATTTCCTAATAAAGAACTATTTTGCAACGTCGGCAATTCGACAGTTTTTTGGCGATGATACACCTTACCACCTTTAGTACCAAATTCTACTAAATGGTGCTTTGCGTTGTTTTTAAAATAACTCTTGCATTGGAACTTCTTCTGGTCCCAAATTGCGGAGCCTCTAAAGCAGGAGAGCACGCCTAGGGAGCCCCATATTCTTATTAATTATACCCTGGATTTATTTGTTGTGGTCCTGGATAAGCCGACGGAGGTGGTCCTGGATAAGCTGGCGGAGGCTCAAAGTGTGGATTATAACTGGGTGGTGCACTAGGGGCATGGCGCCATGATGCATTGCTGGAGGTGCTCCACCGGGCTTGAAATGTGCGTGCGGTTCAGAATGTCTAGGTTGCGCTGTTTGCACAGGTGCGGGAGATCTTTGGCTGGGGCTTGGTTTCTTATTGTGCCTATAAATTAAACAAACGGCGACGACTAGGACTATAAGTACCACTGGGACCACTACGCCTGCGACTATTGCAGCGGTGTTTGAAGAAGAAGACCCTTTCGGTTTACAGGCATTATTCTTGCTGCTGCCTGGGGCTTTGGTTCCTGAAATTGAGAAAATCAAAATACGATGGTTTTTTTTTATTTTTAGACTTGCAGTACGGGATTTGTTTGATTACTTCCAATTGCGTCGAGAATAGTTACAATCGGGTAACGGTGTTTACATCTTGTTGCCTCCCAATTCAGATCATGTAGTAATTCCTTTGGGTAAAAACTTTTGTTAGTTCTGTTAGAAAGATTTGACAATTGTAACCACCCAGAAAAATCATCACAT
This sequence comes from Scolanthus callimorphus, assembly GCA_033964015.1. Lineage (NCBI taxonomy): Eukaryota > Metazoa > Cnidaria > Anthozoa > Actiniaria > Edwardsiidae > Scolanthus > Scolanthus callimorphus. Next base: position 27,774,308 of record CM066912.1, on the reverse strand, counting down.
GATCTTAACTGGGTGGCAATTTCGAGTTCTCTGTTCTACCGCTGAAAAGGCATCGACGTTGCAAAACAGTGGAGCAACAAAGCTTTGATCATGAGGGACGAAAAAGAACCGCTGGGCAGATCTATATATATCCCCACTGCCTTTGTAAAAACTGCAGTCCGCATCTTAGATATCAGACATCTCGCAGTTTGTATAGTGCTTAGAGCCTACACATTTTTTTAATCATTACAGCCTACCTTTCTTCCCACCAAAGCACTCATTTATCTTGCTACAGTATGGTTTAGAGAGACGTAGATCATCTTCATCTCGCGTACACCAACTACAGCCGACCACGCCCTCGCACGTGTTCTCAGAGGTCTTGGCGTCACACCGGGGGTCGTAACACAACTGAAGATCTTCTACTACACAGGGTTCCTCGTCTTGGACAGATGACAAGGCTTGTACAGGAACAGCGCAGATAGATCCGCTGGAAATATGAATTGTTCAAATGACTCATTAAAAAACTTGTGTCAGCCACTCCTTTGTTATTGTTTCCGTTCGATATTAGGAAGACGAATTACGTGTATAAACCTCGAAATCAACATCTAAAAACAAAGTTTCAGATTTGATTTACCAAAATACAAAAGAGAAAAACAATACAAGATTAGTGTGCTAGTTTACCAGTTATGAGTTTCATTGTTAACGGGAATAAATGGCGCGAGGCCGCGACATTGCATCGCCTATAAAATGACAGGCAGCTATAATTCTTTAGCATATTCCCAGTTCTTAGAATAACGTTCCCTTCTCTTTGCACTCCTTGGTTCAGTCTCTGGGAGACCGAGCCTGTGTCAGACACTCGATATTAGAAGACGAATTTCGTGTAGAGCATCTCTTGATAAACATCTAAAAACAAGTTTCAGATTTGATTAACCAAACTCAATCGAGAACATTGCTCTATATTCTCTAAATCAGCCGATGGAAGTGGATGCTTTCTCCGACTTGCTGTCAAAATGGCGGACGACACAGGCTCTTTAACTCACTTGCTTGGAGGGAACTCGTTTTCACAATAGTTGAAGGATAAGTCGGAAGAGCACGGGCACTCGCACTTTATTCCATGGATGACATCCAAACATGGCTTGTCTTTCTTGTCTGGACTGCAGAAACACGTGGATGAGGCCGTACACGACCCGGATTTCTCCACCACACCTGGCGGAAAAAAAATCTAGTATTATATGGCTTGACATTTTCCTGTGATCTGATTGGCTGGCGCACGGGCTATATTTTGCGTATTGCCCACGGGCTATATTTTCCGTATTTAACCCCGTGTCCCGGATGAAGACAAAGCAAAAAGTCAAATTTAATTGAGCCATATAATAAACGAATTATTAACCTCGCTTGCTCGGTCTGTACGGGAAATATCTTGTACAGACCTCGCTATCGCTCGGTCCGTACTGCAAGACCTCGGTCTGATATTTTCCGTACAGACCTCGCGCTTGGTTAATCATCACTTAGTATAGACCGGCTCTTAACTCGTAAGTGTATTTTTACTCATCTATTCTTTTTCATAAAGTGATTACAGCTGTTTCAGGTAACACGCGACCCAGTGCGTTCAAAACATCGAGAGAGCTTTCCTGTGTAGTCAATCAAACCATGTGAGCCAATCAGATCTTTGCCTAGTTTCGCCTAGTGCAGTGAATTGGCTTCTGTCGCGACATGTCTCGCAAGGGAAGTCAATCGAATGCACTGAGTAAGGATATGATTGGCTCACACGGACACGGATTGCATTGATGGACAGCACAGAAAACCCAACTGCCAAACTCTGACGGCAAGGCGGCCCTCTGAGGTTTTTCGGCGATAGTTAGGAGGGTTTTCAGTAGCTGTTCATTTTCCTCATTATACATATTTTGCTATCGGTAGGTGTTGGTTATTATGTCATTGTCATTTTCATAAGCTATTATGTCATTGTCATTTGTCATTATGTCATTGTCATTTTCATTGTAATTTGTCATTATGTCATTGCCATTGTGCCATTATTATTATTATGTAATTGTCATTGTTATTTCCATCGTCATTTGTCATTATCATTGACATTGTTATTATGTCATTGTCGTTTGTCATTGACATTTTCATTATGCCATTTCATTGTCAACACCATTGCCATTGTCATCGTGCTAATATTCTCATTCTCATTGTCGGCCTTTATGTCATTGTCATTATATCATTACTGTCATTCTCATTGTCTTTGTCATTGTCATAAAGTCATTGCCATCTCCATTATAATTTTCACTGTCGTCGTCATTGTCACTACTTTTTTTTGTCACTACTTGCCACTGTGACTATCATCAAGGGCCGCGGAGCATGCGTTCAAGTGGTGGAGCTGATAGGGAAGCATGTATCTGATGTATCACAGAAGTGCTAGGGTACATACAAGAAATGTATGACAATTTCTGGAAAAGTGGTAGGGCTAGCCCTACCAGCCCCTCCCCCTCCGCAGCCCCTGATCGTTGATTACTACTCCTCTCCCCTCCCTCCTTACCCAAGTAAGCGTTCGTCCCTCCTATAGAATGGACATTGATTACTGCTCCTCTCCCCTCCCTCCTTACCCAAGTAAGCGTTCGTCCCTCCTATAGAATGGACATTGATTACTGCTCCTCTCCCCTCCCTCCTTACCCAAGTAAGCGTTCGTCCCTCCTATAGAATGGATATTGATTACTGCTCCTCTCCACACCCTCCTTACCCAAGTAAGCGTTCGTCCCTCCTATAGAATGGATATTGATTACTACTCCTCTCCCCTCCCTCCTTACCCGAGTAAGCGTTCGTCCCTAGAATGGACATTGATTACTACTCCTCTCCCCACCCTCCTTACCCAAGTAGCGTTCGTCCCTCCTATAGAATGGACATTGATTACTGCTCCTCTCCCCTCCCTCCTTACCCAAGTAAGCGTTCGTCCCTCCTATAGAATGGACATTGATTACTGCTCCTCTCCCCTCCCTCCTTACCCAAGTAAGCGTTCGTCCCTCCTATAGAATGGACATTGATTACTGCTCCTCTCCCCACCCTCCTTACCCAAGTAAGCGTTCGTCCCTCCTATAGAATGGACATTGATTACTGCTCCTCTCCCCACCCTCCTTACCCAAGTAAGCGTTCGTCCCTCCTATAGAATGGACATTGATTACTGCTCCTCTCCCCTCCCTCCTTACCCAAGTAAGCGTTCGTCCCTCCTATAGAATGGATATTGATTACTACTCCTCTCCCCACCCTCCTTACCGAAGTAAGCGTTCGTCCCTCCTATAGAATGGACATTGATTACTGCTCCTCTCCCCTCCCTCCTTACCCGAGTAAGCGTTCGTCCCTCCTATAGAATGGATATTGATTACTGCTCCTCTCCCCTCCCTCCTTACCCAAGTAAGCGTTCATCCCTCCTATAGAATGGATATTGATTACTACTCCTCTCCCCTCCCTCCTTACCCAAGTAAGCGTTCGTCCCTCCTATAGAATGGACATTGATTACTGCTCCTCTCCCCACCCTCCTTACCCGAGTAAGCGTTCGTCCCTCCTATAGAATGGATTTTGATTACTGCTCCTCCCCTCCCTCCTTACCCAAGTAAGCGTTCGTCCCTCCTATAGAATGGATATTGATTACTACTCCTCTCCCCTCCCTCCTTACCCGAGTAAGCGTTCGTCCCTCCTATAGAATGGATTTTGATTACTGCTCCTCTCCCCTCCCTCCTTACCCGAGTAAGCGTTCGTCCCTCCTATAGAATGGATTTTGATTACTGCTCCTCTCCCCTCCCTCCTTACCCAAGCAAGCGTTCGTCCCTCCTATAGAATGGACATTGATTACTACTCCTCTCCTTACCCAAGCAAGCGTTCGTCCCTCCTATAGAATGGACATTGATTACTGCTCCTCTCCCCTCCCTCCTTACCCAAGCAAGCGTTCGTCCCTCCTATAGAATGGACATTGATTACTGCTCCTCTCCCCACCCTCCTTACCCAAGTAAGCGTTCGTCCCTCCTATAGAATGGATATTGATTACTGCTCCTCTCCCCACCCTCCTTACCCAAGTAAGCGTTCGTCCCTCCTATAGAATGGACATTGATTACTGCTCCTCTCCCCTCCCTCCTTACCCAAGTAAGCGTTCGTCTCTCCTATAGAATGGACATTGATTACTACTCCTCTCCCCACCCTCCTTACCCAAGTAAGCGTTCGTCCCTCCTATAGAATGGACATTGATTACTACTCCTCTCCCCTCCCTCCTTACCCAAGCAAGCGTTCGTCCCTCCTATAGAATGGACATTGATTACTACTCCTCTCCCCTCCCTCCTTACCCAAGTAAGCGTTCGTCCCTCCTATAGAATGGACATTGATTACTGCTCCTCTCCCCTCCCTCCTTACCCAAGTAAGCGTTCGTCCCTCCTATAGAATGGATATTGATTACTGCTCCTCTCCCCACCCTCCTTACCCAAGTAAGCGTTCGTCCCTCCTATAGAATGGACATTGATTACTACTCCTCTCCCCTCCCTCCTTACCCAAGCAAGCGTTCGTCCCTCCTATAGAATGGACATTGATTACTACTCCTCTCCCCTCCCTCCTTACCCAAGTAAGCGTTCGTCCCTCCTATAGAATGGACATTGATTACTGCTCCTCTCCCCTCCCTCCTTACCCAAGTAAGCGTTCGTCCCTCCTATAGAATGGATATTGATTACTGCTCCTCTCCCCACCCTCCTTACCCAAGTAAGCGTTCGTCCCTCCTATAGAATGGACATTGATTACAGCTCCTCTCCCCACCCTCCTTACCCAAGTAAGCGTTCGTCCCTCCTATAGAATGGACATTGATTACTGCTCCTCTCCCCACCCTCCTTACCCAAGTAAGCGTCGTCCCTCCTATAGAATGGACATTGATTACTACTCCTCTCCCCTCCCTCCTTACCCAAGTAAGCGTTCGTCCCTCCTATAGAATGGATATTGTAATTCTGCGTGCAGCCAAGAACAGAAACCGTCTGATCCACTGCACCGCTCACACGCACGTCAAAATAGTTGACAGCCTTGATGCTTGCATGTCACGACATGACCTCCGCAGGAGAATTTCTGGGGAAATTGGAATACAGTTCAAAATGTTAACTATGTAACAGCCTGAGAGTGTGTAAACACAGAGCGGGCCATGCATGCTGAACATTGAATACTGTCAATCAGATTGACCGTGAAATCTATCGCATTTGTACAAAATCTGCTCCAACCAGTCAGAGCGTACCTAAAACAAATTAATTGGTAGGACAATTTTGTCACGATTGATTGTTTTTACCCTAAATCTGATTGGTCAGTTTTGTTCAGAATTTATGTACCGTTTTATGTGCCCGCACTGTAACTCTGAAATTTGATTGGATGAGCTAGCGTTATAAATGAGTGCACCAGGTACATAGTGATAATGATCCCGGTCAACAAATGTTCCAATACCAGAGATCAGAGTGATCCTAAAGCAGCACGGAAATCGGGGTATGTACTAAGACAGGAGCAAATCCCAGGATGGAAGATATTTCAAAAATATGCAGCCTGTAATAGCCGACACCTTGCAAGAGGCCTCTGCGCGATCAGGCCAAACATTCCATACTGATGACGTATTTTGTTCCAGATCTGCTCAAAATAATTACGTGGTCAGTTTTAAAAACTTATTCATCCTTTATTCAGGGTCCAGAAAGGGGGGGGGGGGGAGGTTTGTCCCAATCCCATTTCCAGTGTAATTTTTCGCCAAATCCCTCCCAATCACCAAATCCCAGTTGTATGTGACGCTGCAAGCCGCTGACCGAAATACTGAGTATGGTCACGGGGGAGACTGCTAACCAAACAAGAAACCGCTGTACATTTCATTCTTTTTGCTGTCGTTTTATCTGTTTTATGTCTTTTTCACATGTTTACACTGATTTTATCCTGACATTTATTTTAAAACGACGTTTTTTTATCGTTTTACAAGGAAAAGGGAAATAATATCGAATCCCATTTCCAGTTTAGTGGACATTAATTCCCATTCCCAGTGGTCAAATCCCAGTCCCAGTGACCCCAATCTCACTTTCCCAGCCTAAAATAAGGCCAATCCCAGCTCCCATTTTACCCCTTCTGGACCCTGTTAATTTATCTTATTTGAATTCCTCGATATTATAGCTTTGTTTGCTATAAAGATTTAACATAATTTAGCTAAGTTGGCAGCGTAATTCTTTAGACCAGATCTATACGTCGTCAGTATGGAATGTTTGGCCTGAGTGCAAACGCGGGATTCTCTTTCGACGAGCGGCAGCCGCCTAGTCCCTGGTGATCTGGGCGGGTTTCCTGTGGTGAGGTCTCGAGCGCCCGCGCACATCCAGCGGTTTGCCTTCTCAGTGCATTCAAGGAACGCCTAGGACAAGGCTAGAAGTTGTGTCAATTTTGCAATCCAAGAAAAACATGGCTGGATTTATATTTCTTACTTTTGTCAATCATATCTTTGGAGACAAGTTTTCTTTCTCGGTGACATGTACAAGCTGAAGATCTTTGGCTTGTATGGATGGTGACATGAAGCTGTCATGGTAAACCAAAAATCCTCCCTGGTCCATTACAAAACAGGAATATTGAGGTTTCTTGCATTCCTCGTACTTATCTGTTAACAATCTAGAGATATAAAGTAAAGAAAATGCTGTCGTTACTACGAACTCGCGAGGGCAGCCTGTGGGTTTTTTAACTCCTCCACGCCGTTTGGCGAGAGAAAATAGAAATGAAAAAGTGTAAGCTTTGGGTGAGCTTTCTTATTAAGCTCAAATCTTGTTATGTCTTGTTATGCTCAAATCCCCCACCCCGTCCCCCAGGAAGGCAACATACTTTGTAGAATACGTAAGCGGAAAAACTGTAAGCTGTGGTGAGCATTCTTATAAAGCTCAAATCTTGTTATGTCTTGTTATGCTCAAATCCCCCCACCTCCTCCCCCAGGAAGGCAACATACTTTGTAAAATACGTCAGCGGGATATCTGCTCCCATGACAGCCATGACGTCATCAGCGGTTGTTTCGTGAACGTGGTCGCCTCTGCCTTTGAATATAGTATGAGCCGCCGTTATAATCAGGCCCGCGCCAGCGGCATCCACGTAAGGAGTGGATAAAACAGTCTTGCCAATGTTACTTATAGCTGCGAGGTACCTGAAATGAATCATCAGTCCAGGCTCAAAATACTGCTATGCAAAAATGCTGGAAGTGTGTGCTTTGTGTTGAAAATTCTTGACTGTTTGGAGAGAACTCTCTTTGCGCGCGGGTAACCTTTTTTTGTCGAGTTCATCTTTCAGCCGTTTTTAACCAATCAACGCGCGCGTAAGAAATGACGTATGGGATTCTGTAGCAAGTCCTACACGTTGCATAATTAACTTTGAAATATATTTTCAAGATTTTTTAACACAAGTACTAGTTACCTATAGCGCTATAAAGTTTTTATTATTATTATTATTATTATTATTATTATTATTATTATTATTATTATTATTATTATGCATGCAAACCTTTCAAAAGACGCTATAATAAAGACAATAGGTTTCACCTGTGGCTTATCATGGTTAACTATTTACTCACCATGGTCTACCTGTGGCTTACCATGGTTAAATATTTACTCACCATGGTCTACCTGTGGCTTACCATGGTTAAATATTTACTCACCATGGTCTACCCGTGGCTTACCATGGTTATATATTTACTCACCATGGTCTACCTGTGGCTTACCATGGTTAACTATTTATTCACCATGGTCTACCTGTGGCTTACCATGGTTATCTATTTACTCACCATGGTCTACCTGTGGCTTACCATGGTTAACTATTTATTCACCATGGTCTACCTGTGGCTTACCATGGTTATCTATTTACTCACCATGGTCTACCCGTGGCTTACCATGGTTAACTATTTACTCACCATGGTCTACCCGTGGCTTACCATGGTTAACTATTTACTCACCATGGTCTACCTGTGGCTTACCATGGTTAACTATTTACTCACCATGGTCTACCTGTGGCATCAAAGTTCTCTGGCAACGAGGCACCTGGGATCATTCTAAAAACTCCGTCACGAATGCTGATGTATCTCCACACCACATACTGCGACAAACTTGTCTTGCTCTTGAGCCAAATGTTCTCCGTTTTGTAGCTCGCATAAACGCTATAAATTATGGTATCCTGGAAATATTTGTTTATGTTTGTTTTCCCATCAAAGTAGTTCGCGTAGGCGGTGACTGTGTCATCCGTTTCATTAGTAGAAAGGTAACTAAATGGTTCTTTGAAGGCTTGAGGACCAAACTTTACGACGGATTTGTCTGGTGAAATAAATGATGGAACATATAGTGAGATTAAATTCGCCCATGAGGACTGTCACAAAGTCAGACTGTCACAAAGAGATGTTGGGTACCTATGGACGCTGAACCAGGAACGAAGCACTGAGAGGCGGAGCTGGTTAGGGGGAAGAGTTGGGCACCACAAATTTAGTAAATTTTGTCTTAGACAGAGTTTATTCTTAGAGATCGGTATGCAAAGAGTACATACAATCACCGAGAAACAATTGTTGAGAATTTGATGTCTACAATCGTTACAGATCGCCATACTAAAAAATGTTGTGTTTTCATAAAATAAACCGCTACCGCTACACCCCTACCCCCCCCCCCCCCCCCACTCAATGTTGTTTTGTCAAACGCGCTAGTGGTTTGGCTTCAAAATTGAATAAGGGAGAGGGGGGATTAAAACCAAGAAGACATCGCTTACGCAGTTGAAATGGAGAAAAGCATTTTCTCAACTACTTTCGTTATAATTTAATTTGGCCAGGTTTGCCTTATGGCGAAACAGTCGTAGATATATTTCGCATTGTTCCTTTGTTATTCTTTTGGGAAGTTAATTCTTGAACGTTATATATTTTTCCAGAAGCTCATAAGTAGGAGCGTGCATCCTACGAAATGGGTGGTCTCACATGTGTTTTATAGCTTGAGCTATTTTTAGAAACAGTTGCGCGGGAAAAATTAGCCAATCAGAATTCTTCCTTACATTTGACGTCACGCCTCATCAAAAATTCAGATGGAGCTCTGCTTTTAGCCAGTGGCTAAATCTATTTTTACTTGCAGTTCTTTTCGAGATGGAAAACCGGGTGAAAATGGTATCTCTTTGCATGGTTTCTGACTGTACAAGTTGAGTAAACTAAAACAGATAACAGATGGCTTCAGACATCAAGAAAAATAACTTGAAAACAATATCTAAACGACTAAGGGAAAGCAGAAAAGAACCGCGGCCTCGTCGCTTCTTCTCACGGTTCTCGCACAGCGAAAGTTCATGAAGGACTACAAATTTATGCACTATGGTGGCTACGGATGGATTAGGGAAGCATAAAGGATTTACAACGAAGTACCAGGACTATGTGGATGATTTGATTTCTAATTTGGTACACTGACAGATGAAGTTCGCTACATACAAACGATCCAAGCAGGAAGGCGAGAATGAAAGTTTGTCAAAAACTTTACAACGTGTTCGCCGAAAAAACTGAACACATTTCTTACAACTCGGTAAGCCGGGACTATGAACTTTTTCAATTCCTAAGTCGACATGGATGTTTTTAGTTTCTTCTTTTTGTTTTCATTTGTGTGAAATAATTTTTTTGATGCACGAAATTTGTCAAGTTTGTTTTTTGTTTGTCGGTAAGGACGTAATTAGTAGCGTTCAACTTGTACTTGAACTGCTTGAATGAAGCACGACTTGAAAGAGTTTGATCAGGCGTTTATTAAAAGGTATACTTTATAAACGACAGAAGTTTATTGCTTACATTCTATAAACTATTTGAAAACAAAATGAATGGTACCGGTGCGAAAAGTAGGCACTGCATGATGGCACTCTGCGAATCGACAGGAAACTCGAGGAAACAGCAAACGTTTTCTAAAATTGTCGGCCAACATGTGCCAACGGAGCACTGCTTTGATTTCCGTGAAATACATGGCAGTCGAGGATGGCATCTGCTTAACAACCAGCCAGTCTGAGGGCAGAAGTTAGCTTATTAAAAGTTGTCGATGTTCCTTTTGTAGCGTACTGCTTTGCTCTTTTTATTTCCCTATTCATTTGCTGTTCGCTAACAATCATAACAATTTTTAGCACTTCGTGGATATGTACTCCTGCCAGCTTGGCACTTCATCGTGTGCTTTGCTATTTTTGCACCCTGGCTCTAAATCACTAGACTAGCAAGAGCTCATAATTGACTAGTAAAAATATTTGCTTCATTTTGGCAAAAAAGGGATAAAGTAAAAGCCGTTCTTGTCGGTCGTGTCAGAGGAAGTTTTCGTATTTCGTGCGCCTGCTGCGTGTATGACGTAATTTGTTTACTTCTCTCTGATTGGTTGATTTTTCGCGCGAAAATCTAAAAATAGCCCAAGCTATAAAACACATGTGAGAACCACCCAATAGGGGATGCACGCTCCTACTTATGAGCTTCTGATTTTTCTTATTTTGTTTTTGAAAAAAATAAGGTTCCATAATGTGACAATATAGACATGCCAGACAATCTTACGAATGCCCCCCTTCCCCCCCCCCCCCCCCCCCCCCCACCCACCACCCACTTGTTTTTGTCGTCCCTGATATGGTGATAGATATTTCGGAGATATGCAAGGACGCCAGGCAAAGACCAGGAAAGTTTCATTTCGGCAAAGTTCAACTTACCCTTCACCGCATATCGCCCAAAATACTTGCAAGGCGAAGTGGGTTTGTTGAGGTCAAGTCGATGGTAAAGAAATTTGAATCCTGTAAAAAATAAAATGATGTTTATTGACAATCATCAGCTTTAACTGGACACCTTGCCTACAGAAGGGTATACGAGGTAACTTTACCTCGTTGTCGATCGTGTAAACCCAGGAGGAGTTACATAGGGATTGCTACATTAAGCAGCCAGTTCAAAGTGTCCTAACAAAGTGTCCTAACTTTACCTGAAGGGGTTGGAAGTGTATTTGTAGTATAGAAATGCCCATCGACTTGTAACACGACTCGGTGTTCAAAGTGTCCAAAGTGTTCAAAGTGAAAAAAAGTGTGTGTGAAAAAAAAAGTGTGTGTGAAAAAAAAAGTGTGTGTGAAAAAAGTTGAGAAAAAAAAAAGTTGGGGAAAAAAAAAAGTTGGAAAAAAAAAGTTGGGAAAAAAAAGTGTGTGTGAAAAAAAAGTGTGTGTGAAAAAGTTGGGAAAAAAAAGTTGGGAAAAAAAAAAAGTTGGGAAAAAAAAAAGTTGGGAAAAAAAAGTGTGTGTGAAAAAAAGTGTTCAAAGTGTCGTAACTTTACCTGAAGGGGTTGGAAGTGTATTTGTAGTATAGAAATGCCCATCGTCTTGTAACACGAATCGGTGTTCAAAGTGTCCAAAGTGTTCAAAGTGAAAAAAGTGTGTGTGAAAAAAAAGTGTGTGTGAAAAAAAAAGTGTGTGTGAAAAAAGTTGGGAAAAAAGAAAGTTGGGAAAAAAAAGTGTGTGTGAAAAAAAAGTGTGTGTGAAAAAAAAGTGTGTGAAAAAAAAGTGTGTGTGAAAAAAAAGTGTGTGTGAAAAAAGTTGGGAAAAAAAAAGTTGGAAAAAAAAAAGTTGGGAAAAAAAAAAGTTGGGAAAAAAAAGTGTGTGTGAAAAAAAGTGTTCAAAGTGTCGTAACTTTACCTGAAGGGGTTGGAAGTGTATTTGTAGTATAGAAATGCCCATCGTCTTGTAACACGACTCGGTGTTCAAAGTGTCCAAAGTGTTCAAAGTGAAAAAAAGTGTGTGTGAAAAAAAAGTGTGTGTGAAAAAAAAAGTGTGTGTGAAAAAAGTTGGGAAAAAAGAAAGTTGGGAAAAAAAAGTTGGGAAAAAAAGTGTGTGTGAAAAAAAAGTGTGTGTGAAAAAAAAGTGTGTGTGAAAAAAGTTGGGAAAAAAAAAGTTGGAAAAAAAAAGTTGGGAAAAAAAAAAGTTGGGAAAAAAAGTGTGTGTGAAAAAAAGTGTTCAAAGTGTCCTAGCTTTACCTGAAGGGGTTGGAAGTGTATTTGTAGTATAGAAATGCCCATCGTCTTGTAACACTACTCCCACAGTAAAGTTGGTCCCTGGTACCGGACGCCAGAAACACGTGGAGAGTAACTCCTTCCTGATAATCCCTTCATAGAGGTTTCCCCCTCGGGTATGAACCGAGGTGACCTCATTCGTACTTTCCCTGGCGTGCCACTATAAAAAAAAAACGAAAGGACACGTAGCAAGTTGGAATTATGAGCTCATTTATTAAGGTAGCCCATCCCTAATTCTCAGGAAAAATTGACCCGTTCTAAAACGTATATTTATAATTGTATTTTTTCGTTATGAATTATTTTTGCGATAACTTCGTTCGGTGTAAATTTGCTGTTCACTAATTAATGGTCATTTGTCATTTGTCTTGCTACTCACCGGTAGCAATAGAAAACAAATAAATGGACCGATCATCGAGCGAGATTTCACTTGAGTAATTGCACTAAAAGGTAACACATGGTACGAAATAAAAACGTCCACGCCTTCAGGCCGGTTTACACTTGCAATTTTTGTTGCATTTGTCGCGGCGATTTTTCTCGTTCGCGTTGCAATTCCAACTCTCTAGTACGATTTCTGTGCTCTCTTTTCTTCAAATCGCATCAAGTTGCAAAGAGTTTCGGACATGTTTGAAATCTCCGCAGCATCACGCAACAAAAATTGCGGTCGGTTGCGCGCCGAGTTGCACTTAGTTTACATTTAGTGATTATGAGTTGACGCGTACGTGCGAGAAAAAATGCCGCGACTCGCGCGACAAACATTGCAGCAAAAAAATGCAAGTGTAAACGGGCCTTTACGTGTTTCAGACTTCTTACCTCTTAATCCCCTCGAAAACGAACTTCGTGAAATTCTGCGCTAGTTCCAGGTTTGCTATGTGAACATAGAACGGGGCCTGGTGAGGGTCAGATGGGCGCGGCAACAGAGGATGCATCATGGTCCGTCCGGAGCCGTCCGAAACGAAGGCGTACGACCCCTGGCCTTGGCTGAAGTATGTGACATCAGCCATTAGGTCCGACATGACGATATCGGAGCCAACCACGCCGATGAAGTCCCCAGCATGATAACATGGGAAGGTAATGGATGTGAGGAGACCTGGAAAACCCAATCAAATAAACGAAATTTGGTTTAAAAAAAAAATCATCATCATCATCTTCGATCATCATTATCGCCACCATCATCCTCCTTTTCAAGCCTGGGGCCCATTTCTTAAACACTCGAGAAATGCGACGGGTCTTGGGGGAGAAGCTCTTCAGAACAAGTCTTTGTTCTTCTTTCTTTGTCTTGTTGTTACGTCACAGGAACCATTGTTCATCCCACAAGATGCAGCACGCATAGTTGAAAAAAAAGGCAATCGGAAATATTCAAAATCAATTAAATATTCACGGCGCGCGCAAAACACATTTTTCTTTCGCTACTTTCTATTGGATAATGGATCTTTCTTGTAAAATGCGGTTGATTTCTGCCTTTAGTTGTACTTTAAAGTGGTCTAGAACTTGAGCTCGATATGCAGCATTTTTCCGCCCAAGGAGAAATGCGGTTCACGAGGGATCGTGACCCTGATCATATCAGCTAGGTTTTAAAGATGTCGGCGCCAAGTGGATTAAATATTTTTTCTCTTGGAGTGATGACAGGGAAGTAGTGACGTGTCACGTTGCGCTTAAAGTGTTTTATAATAACGCACGACAGCAAAGAGGCGCACTCTTTGCTAGCGGTCAAGCATAGAGTATCTCCGATTTATGGTTCATGGAAATACATCTGGGCCGATCACACGAGGCGAATTCAACTGCGATCTGAGGTGCGATTTCTGTGGCGATGTAATATCGCGCGGTGTGAACGGCCGGTGATCTTATGCCGATTTCACTTTGCGATGTTGCTGCGACGTCACAGGCGTTTTGAACATGTTCAAATTTCACTGCGATGCGGGTGAGATTTCTTCAGATCGCCAACAACTGACAAATATCGCAGAGCCAAATCGCCGGCCGTTCGCACCGCGCGATATGACGTCGACGATCGCCGCAAAAATCGCACCTCAAATCGCAGCTAAGATCGCGCCGTGTGAACAGGCCTTTACGACGTAGAATACCTAATCTTACCTAATCCTAATATATCAACGTAAGGTATAGATATCGTTGGCTCGTTCTCCTTCGCTTTCGATGACAAAGAGTCGTAATATGTTGCCATTTTAGCGCGAAGGTCGTTGATGTTTGGGACAGCACTGTATTTGCCAATCTGCAAGAAGCAGATGTCATTAAAACACAACTTGAGTTTCCTGTGGTTTAGAACATTTATTATATAAACTATAGTGTTTTATCAGGATTTCGGTCACTGAGAAATATTGTAATTCGCACGTGTGAAAAAATTTTCTCATAAGAAATTCAAATTCAAACTTTCACAAAAAATCAAATTTGATATCTCACTCGTTCGTTGTGCTCACTCGTGAGTTATCAAAATTCAGAAATAACACCTATGTTGTATTGTGAATGTGCGCATTCTGATTGGTTAAAAAGCGCGTTTGTAAGAGACCTGAGAAACACGATTGTCACGCAACGCTGTCGCGCGTGTGTATGTTATTTTCTAAAAGCAATAAAAATACTTTCTGCGTGCTTTCTGGTTTCTTACAAACACTCGGGGAATGTTGGTCGAACTGATAAAACTTGAAAGACACTCGCCTTCGGTTCGTGTCTTTCAAGTTTTGATCAGTCTCCCAACATTCCCCTTGTGTTTGTAAGAAAGCAGAGAGCACGCGGAAAGCACTTTTATTGCTTAATCGAACACTCGAAGATAAATTCCATATACCCGCGCGCCCATGTATTATTCTCTATATAATCATGTTTACTAAATTTGTGGTTGACATTACAGCCCAAACCGGTACGTATATTGTGGTTTTCTTTTCGAATGTCGACGCCCCTGTTAACCAATAAAGTTTTTCCAGGGGCGGATCTAGGGGAGGGGTTCGGGGGGTTGTACCCCCCCCCCCCCCCTATGAGAGTGATAGATTCGATTAACTCTGTAGTTATTCCCAATGAGAGTGATAGATTCGATGAACTCTGTAGTTATTAAAAAGTTTTGAACTCATTACGGATAATAACCAGTCCAGCTTAGTGCAGCACCCCCCCTCTTTTCGAATGTCGACGCCCCTGTAAACCAATAAAGTGTTTCCAGCGGCGGATCTAGGGGAGGGGTTCGGGGGGTTGTACCCCCCCCCCCCCCCCCCCTATGAGAGTGATAGATTCGATGTCTATGTCTTCAATGAACTCTGCAGTTATTAAAAAGTTTTGAACTCATTACGGATTATAACCAGTCCAACTTAGTGCAGCACCCCCCCCCCCCCCCCCCCTGTCCCCCCTTCCCCTCTCCCCCCCCCTCCCCTCCTTTCACCCTCTGAAAAATCCTGGATCCGCCCCTGGTACGTTTGAACTGTTTCGTCCAGTGCAGTCAACTGGGTTCCCTGGCGATACCTTTTTGGAATGTCTGCATTGGAGGTATTTTTTCCTCACATCAACGAAAAAGCAAGAACATTCGTTGCAGATGCGTATTTCAACACATCGTACTTTTGGTCGCCATTTTGATTTAAAAACCACAGTGAGCCCGCACGTATTCGCTAAAAACGAGAACACTTTCTTGATGATCCTCAAAAATATACTCTTTTACTTACTGCCCCCTCATCCGTTGTCTGTGTCGCCAGTGCATTTAATATACTTGTGCCCTTGGATGAGATACCGCCACCCATACCAAACGTAAGAATCGATGCCCTGGTTGTTAACGCCGTATTTCTAATTCTTACAGCATCTAATATAGCAGACTGTGACTCAGATGGTTCGCCGTCCGTCATGAACAGAATCACAGGCTCCCGAGAGCTATTTTTTCCCAGGTAGGTACTGTCTAGCATGTTGAAGGCAGCGTTGAATGCTTTGATGTAAAGAGTTCCACCTAGAAAAGGAAAAAGTCCAAGGGTCAAGAGGGGCGTAACAATGGCTGAGGTTGGGGTATCATTTCTATGGAAAATGAGGAAGGATGGAGATCATAATCATAATATATGATCATGATCATGATGAAGAGGATGGCGATACAGAGGCTGGGAAGTGGGCGAGGAGGAGGAAGGGGTAGAGCGGGAAGGGTTGGAGAAATAAGAAAGGATGAAGCATGATGCATGATGCACTATGATGCATGATGCACAATGAAGCATGATGCACTATGATGACGAGGATGAGAGTGGGACTGGGTTAGGATGATGATAAAGAGGAGGATGGGATGGGATGGGAAAATAAAGAAAGTGATGGGATGGGATGGGAAAAGGAGGAAAGTGATGGGATGGGATGGGATGGGAAAAGGAGGAAAGATGGAGATGAATAGAATAAGAATGATGATGGGAGGGAAGAGATTGAGGACGAAGTTGAGGACAGGCTGTTGTTCTCGTGGTGCATCATGAAAAGGATTAGGCGCCTGTCAAGTAACGCAATCGGTACAGCAGTAACGCAAAAGAGAAATAGAAAAGAAAGGACGAGGACGAGGAGGAGGACGATGAAGAGGAGGAGGAGGAGGAGGAGGAGGAGGAGGAGGAGGAGGAGGAGGAGGAGGAGGAGGAGGAGGACTGATTTAGGATGATGATGAAACAAGTGGGAAACGGATGGGAGGGAGGAGAGGATGGGACGAGGACGGAAAGTCGATGAAGAGTTGGAGAATAATGTCCGCAAGCACAGTACTAATCGAGAGGTAAAGAAAGTAAAAAAGACTTCTAGCCCATACAGGACCAGCACAAAAATATGACCAAATTTGATTATTGTTTTTTCAACTGCTGTTTCTACAATGATGTTTGCAATTATAGACTATCAAGATATTATGTAGTATGCCAAAATATGACAAACTTTGAGGAATATGCGAGAATAGTTCTGAATATGTGAAACGGTCCGTGCTCATAATAAAAAAAATTCTTCCACTTACCACCGCCTTTAACATCATCGACGAATGTTTTAAGGATTTTAATGTTGACTGGCGACGCATCTGCGAGTTTCGACACAAAACAGTTGTCTTTCCATTTGTTCCAAGTGCGGATCTCATCACTAAAAAGAATAACTGCTACCTGTGGATACAAAGAATGAGAATGGTTTCAGGAATGTCGCTCAGTTGTTATGTTATTGGACAAAATGCATGGTGATGCATCCCTGAGGATCTACAATCCTCCACAGGTTATCATTGTATAATTTGTTGATTTGACCTTTTAGCAAGCATGTCACAGTTTACTCTTTCTTCGCCCTCTCCCCCCCCCCCCCCCAGCCCCACCCCTTCCATATTGGTCCATGTTGGTCAAAAAACCCCAAAATCTTTTGCCTGGTCCATCCAACGTTGAGAGGGGCGGAGGAGAGAGGGCGAAATATCAATTTTAGCCAACTAATCTGTCTACGATTGTGAGTTCGAGAATGGATCAGTAGGGTCTTTTAGTTTACCATGCTTTATTTCACTTTACCCGATCTCTGGGATTTAGTGTTTCTAACACTGACTTGGCAGCTTCTTTGGCCACAAAGAGCCTATTGTTGGATAGCATGGACCCGCTGTAGTCAATCACTAGCACGATGTCTTTAGGTGTAGGACTTGCCGTCTCCACGTACCAGGGTCTTATTCGCGGATCATAACTAGAGCAATCTTTGTATCTTAGGGACGGGTAATTGGTGTAAACACCTGAAATGTTTAGTGAATAAATACGTCATTGCCACGAAATTAGTTCAGTGGTTTAGTTCTGTACACGCTCGCAAAATCTACGATGGCGGCGGCGTTCGCACTAGCACCCATAAACGCTCCACCGCGTGCACAAAAACTTCTGAATATCCTTGAAGGTTGAACAGGGTGAATTATAAGTGAATGACAAGGGTGAATACTAATAAGAAACGGGATGTTACAATTTGATCGTATAGGGATCTCAAATAACATTATCAATAGCCGAATCGGCACTAGAGACGAATTTCTCGTCTGGGACAAGTTTCTCGTCTTGAATGTGGTTCCCTGTTCTTCTGTGATCACGCGAAAAAAACTTTTTTGAAGGAGAAAGTTTGGCGATAATAAGCCGACTAGTTTCCGACTAGAATTCACATAAGACAGGAAATTTTTCTGACGAGAAACTCGTCTCAGACGGGAAACTCGTCTCTAGTGTGAATTCGGCTATTAACTAACCTTCCTCTGAACCAAAGTACTGCCACTGAAGAGTAGGGTATCGTTCATTATTCTCAATCATGGTCCTAAGGACATTATCTTGGAGATGCTTTGCAACAAGTGGTGTAGTTTTTGACGCTATAACACACACGTCCTTCAGGTTGACTTTTTGCCTGAATTTTGATTCATGAGTGAGTTTAGATGTGTCCACATCGCAGCACTGCTGACGAGATGTGACACTTTGGGCACTCGCATATGATGCCTCCACGGCTGTTTTCAACTTGCGTACAATTTCAACTTTTTCCTTGAATTTGTTAGCTATTCGCGTGGCCAGGTTTTGAATAATGTCTTCTCCTTGAAGCTGGACTCTATTGAAAGTCAGGCTGTCAAAGTATGTCTGAAAAACAAGGAATAGAGAGGGTTTGCTCTAATAATAATAGTAATGATGCAGTGCACGGTGGGAAGGTCGAGTGGAATACCATATATAACATATCATATATAACATATCATATATCACATATCATATATCACATATCATATATCACATATCATATATCACATATCATATATAACATATCTTATTATTCAGCACATCGATGCACTGCCCAAATATGGTCATTGGAACGCCAATAGCTGTCTTCTGTACATGACAGCTATCCTGCGATATCCGTCTCTCAGGGAAATATGATGTTTTGAGCTCGTAAATAATACACAAAAGTCATGTTTTTCGGTTTTTTTTTGTGCTATCGATGTGCTGAATAATAAAGCCATTATCCAGCTCGATTTTGCAGAATATCGTCTGATTTTAGCCAACTCGGGACTTCGTCCCTCGTCGCCTAAGTATCAGACGATATTCTGCGCAATCTCGCAGGATAATGGTTAAATATATAACATATCTTATTATATAGACACGAGTGTTTTACTGGGAAATACGCCACTCGAAGATATCATACGAAGCTACATCCGGGACCTGAGTGACATATTTTCCATATCCTCACTAGTGAGGATATCGGTCAAAACAAAAGTGCTTGGAAATCAATTTTGGAATAATTTTTTCTGGTTTGTCTATATAATAAAAAGAAAATTACACGGTGGCTTGAAGATATGAGTTTTATTTTCTCGTGTCATAAACAATATTTTACTCATTCGCTGCGCTCATTCGTAAAATATTGTTCTTGCCACTCAATAAAACTCATATCTTCTCGCCACCGTGTAATATCCTCTATTTATATATCACACATAACATATATCACACATAACATATATCACATCATATATCACATAACATATATCACATATCATAATCACATAACATAACATATCACATAAATAGAGGATATTACACGGTGGCGCGAAGATATGAGTTTTATTTTCGAGTGGCAAGAACAATATTTTACGAATGAGCGAAGCGAATGAGTAAAATATTGTTTTTGACACGAGAAAATAAAACTCATATCTTCAAGCCACCGTATAATTTTCTTTTTATTATATAGACAAACCAGAAAAAAAAATATTCCAAATTGATTTCCAAGCACTTTTGTTTTGACCGATATCCTCACTAGTGAGGATATGGAAAATATGTCACTGAGGACCCGGATGTAGCTTCGTATGAGATCTACGAGTGGCGTATTTCCCAGTAAAACACTCGTGTCTATATAATAAATCACCATATCACATATCACATATCAGATAACATATGAAGTAAACAATGTGTGGGACCAACATGTGACACGCGTTTCATTTTATTAAAGGCCCACAACCACTTCCTACACACACTTCCTCTACGACAAAAAAGCTTGTCGCCTTCCTTTCTGCTATTTTAAGAACCAGTACCTTTGTTCATGCACAGAAACATACATCGTACATAAAAATAGCGTTTGCACGAACACGAGACCTAACGGAAAATTATGTCGGTGAGGGTTCCTACGCACACTTCCGCTACAACAAAAATATCTTATCGACTTCCTTTCTTGCTATCGACTTTGAGTTTCTTCGATCATGCGCAAAAACCAAATCCTACATAAAAATGGCGTGAGCCGAAGCATCTTTTGCATAAGCCAGATAAGCACTACTTTTAAAATGCACTAACAATTTAAAATATATAGATTGTCTTAAAGTACCCTGCGAGCAGTGGTTAGATGCGGTTTGCCGTCGCCTAAGAGAGGAGGAACCCACTGCTCGCAGGGTAGTCATAAAAAGGCGAAGTGTGGGTCAACTTGCATGTGAGAGCGTTAAGGTACGTACAGGAAGTTGTTACAAACAAACATGATTCACTGCTCCTATAGCGCTGATTCGCTGTTTATTAATGTAATGCTAATGTGCCAACCGTAGATTGAATAGCGCCTTTTGTTCTGTGAACCAATCGATCTCTGGTTGGCACATAAATAACAATGGACGTACGTCAGCTTGAACAGCGCTATACTGAGGGGAGGGTATAGACCATGTAATAAATGTCTATTATTATTATGTAGACAACCGTCTTAAAAAGTGTATATAAAAAGTGTGTCAAGTATCTGTTTAAAATCCTTGCATTCTTGCTTTATATCGTGGTTTTGTATATACCTGGCTGAGCGTGCAAGACATGTGATCCTGTTAATGTTACGCAGCTTTTTTCAAGTCTTGTTTTACATCCGGTGCATCTTCTGTACCTTGGGAAACTTTGAGAACTAAAATATTTATTCTCGATAGCTTACTCGAGGCAATATTATCCTTGGATCGATTCACTAGCCGGTCTTCTTGGCAAAAATCTCAACCCGTACTGTGGCCGTTTATTTCGCATATTCAGAATTGTATTTTACAAGAAAGGTGGCTGTGGGGGCATTGTCTTAACACGACCCCTACCAAGCGGGTTTCTATAGAATTTGTCAAGAATGTGTTGTTCTCAACTAGGCTCAGAGTGTCGTGAACAGAATCAATCGAAAGATTCCTATTTTTCGACACAACTTCACAGTTATTTTTACTCGGAAGAAATACATTACCGGCAATGAAAATTTTACTAATCGGAAAGCGAACTAAAATATTTGAGACCCCTAGATATAAGACCAAACGTTACCTGTAAATGTAAATGTTTTACAAAGGCTTCTTTGTAGAAAGCAATACTTTGGTACATATTTATATAAACCATTTTCTTCAATTGCCGTTAGCACTGTCCGTTCGTTTTTTAAGCAACTATATATGACATTTCATAAGAAAACATCGTTTCTCAATACATATATTAGAAATTACAAAGACACAAAATACGTTTTCAAAACAAACTCTTACTGCGAGCTTATTGCAAGGTGAATACAATAAGTTTTCACGACTAAAGTACTTTCAGAGTTTATATTTTCCTTACAAAAAGTTATGTTGCTTGTTGTTTCTGGCAAACTCACTTTCGTGATGAGACCCGTTAGCTCCCGTTATGTTAATTCTCAGAAACACCTTCACTGTGAATTAAAACTTACAATGATTCAAAACAAAATATGGTCAAAGACTTACTTGCATCTCCGCCGTCCCCAAACCTTCTGTAGACAGCCTCCCAAGTTCTGCAGCGAGCTTTGTTGGCGAAGGATGCACTTTTTCGTCGCTTCTATCGACAAACTGAACAACAATGACAGCTACAAAACTTAGAGTTACAAAATTCATCATGTTTTTCTACTTCCTTTTGTCCAAAAAACAATAACTTCGTTTTGAAATTTAAAGTTTTCAATTCAAATTTAAGGCCTTCCCAGCCCCGTGTGATGAAGTTCTCGAGTCTAGTTTCATTGAGTGCTTGTTACTCATGTTGGTGATATTGCGTCGCACGGAACACAAAGTTTTTTTGTCATGCGCTATGGAGCTAATCGTTCCAGCGAAACGGAAAACTACTGAAACATGGCAAAAATGTCTTCCCGAATAACAGCTGCCCACAGGCATATTGGTTTAAAATATTTTTGTGTTTGATACTTGTACTTAGGTTTCTCTGTCTTTCGGAAAATAACGAGAATTATGATTTATGTACTTTCACATTGTCACGCACTTTAGACTTGCGTTACTCAAAGTAATCGATCATATACAATCCCACATTTACACATGCACGCAAGGAATGTCTTTTTCTACCAAAGTTGACTGGTTTCTACACACGTTTCTACATTGTCATTGGCGATGAAGCGCGGCGGTCAGCAAAATAGAACTTCGCCCCCTCGGTGTACATAACGTTTCTGGCCTACTGATTTCTTGTATTCCGCGTTGCGCAGTTTCCAGTGCCCAAAATCACCACTCAAAATAGCACAAAATAGCTACATCCACGTCATAGAAAAATACCTCTTATCAGAGAAACACTAGCCGTATTCACACTAGAGGATGGAAAACTCGTCATGACGGGTTTTTCGTCTGGCGAGTTTTTCGTCTGATATGAATTCGTGAATAGAAACCTGTCTAGTTTTTACCGGCATGAATTCATATATAGACGGGAAACACCGACATTTGTTCGAAAGAACCTGGGCCGAGATTTGAGTGGTTACCCATTACACCCGCGGCGCCATGTTTTTACCCACAATTTTCTGTTAATTCTCTAGTCCCAGTTTCTTTACCGCGCGGATTACACAATTTCCGTCCAGTTCACCATCTTAGCGCAACATGGTCTCGAAACTTGAAATGAGGATTATCATCATTCTGGTCACATGGCTTGATATTGTGTATGATGACACAGTTCACGTCCGGTCTACATAACTTCCTGTTTTCTACTTACATCAACGGAAACAGTAGAACTTCAGTTGTTTCGTAGTTTATAGACATAGTTTTATAACGCAAACTATATTATATATAGTTTACGTTCTTTACACTATGTCTAACTATATTATTTTAGTAGCCCACTCGCACATTATCACGAATCCTTCGATCTGATTGGCTCCGCTACTCACTATCTATCACGTAATAGATCGGTGAGTTGCGAAAACGCTAGCGCAAAACTTTCTAAAACCATGAAAATAAACACGTTTTAGCAACAACTCGAAGGTTGTATGCTAGTGGGTTTCTACTAAAACAATTAGACTACTCGTTCTCGTTTTCTATGAGTCAAATAGTCAACTCGGCGCTACGCGCCGACTCATAGAAAACTCGAACTCGTAGTCTTGTTAAATATTATTTTTATATATTTAAGGCGATGTAAATATCGGAGAATAGTCACAGACTGAGTCGATTCCGTTTTAGTATAATTACTCAAGTGACTTTTAAAATTTTTGACAAAAAAAAACGCGCATAGGGGTATGTTTCTTTCAATGTTATATATTCACCTATAGGTCAATATAGCAAAATATGACGAACGTCTCGACCAATCATCGCGTGGAATCGGTTGAGCAATTAGACTAATCTAATTTAACTGCAGTCGCTAAACTATAACTTCCTTTTTTGGAATGCAGCGTAATTCATCAAAGGGTAAATATGCTCTGTCTCTTGGACTGGGTCATTTTCGCGGAATAAATGTACGTAACATATTTTTTTAGTGTAGGGGTGTGAGGCCGCATTTGTAATAACCTACCACATTTGTAATATCATTGTGCCACATTTGTAATAACATTGTGCCAGATTTGTAATAACATTGTGCCAGATTTGTAATAACATTGTGCCACATTTGTAATAACATTGTGCCACATTTGTAATAACATTGTGCCACATTTGTAATAACATTGTGCCACATTTGTAATAACATTGTGCCACATTTGTAATAACATTGTGCCACATTTGTAATAACTTTGTGTCACATTTGTAATAACATTGTGCCACATTTTTAATAACATTGTGCCACATTTGTAATAACATTGTGCCACATTTGTAATAACATTGTGTCACATTTGTAATAACATTGTGCCACATTTGTAATAACATTGTGCCACATTTGTAATAACATTGTGCCAAATTTGTAATAACCTACCACATTTGTAATAACATTTTGCCACATTTGTAATAACATTGTGCCACATTTGTAATAACATTGTGCCACATTTGTAATAACATTGTGCCACATTTGTAATAACATTGTGCCAAATTTGTAATAACCTACCACATTTGTAATAACATTGTGCCACATTTGTAATAACATTGTGCCACATTTGTAATAACATTGTGCCACATTTGTAATAACATTGTGCCACATTTGTAATAACATTGTGCCACATTTGTAAATACATTATGCCACATTTGTAATACTTGAACATTGTGCCACATTTGTAATAACATTGTGCCACATTTGTAATAACATTTTGTGCCACATTTGTAATAACATTGTGCCACATTTGTAATAACAATGTGCCACATTTGTAATAACTGCCACAGTTGAAATAACATCGTGCCACATTTGTAATAACATTGTGCCACATTTGTAATAACATTGTGCCGTAATAACATTGTGCGGCATTTGTAATAACATCGTGCCACATTTGTAATAACATTGTGCCACATTTGTAATAACATCGTGCCACATTTGATTTGTAATAACATTGTGCCACATTTGTAATAACATCGTGCCACATTTGTAATAACATCGTGCCACATTTGTAATAACATTGTGCCACATTTGTAATAACATTGTGTCACATTTGTAATAACATTGTGTCACATTTGTAATAACATACATTTGGTAATAACATTGTGCCACATTTGGTAATAACTGCCACTTTGAATTAACATTGTGCCACATTTGTAATAACATTGTGCCACATTTGTAATAACATAGTGCAACATTTGTAATAACATTGTGCCACATTTGCAATAACATTGTGCCACATTTGTAATAACATAGTGCAACATTTAAATAACATTGTGCCACATTTGCAATAACACTGTGCCACATTTGTAATAACTGCCACATTTGAATTAACATTGTGCCACATTTGTAATAACATTGTGCCACATTTGTAATAACACTCGTGACTGTGTCACGGCATTTGTATATAACACTATGTCACGGCATTTGTATATAACACTGTGTCACGGCATTTGTATATAACACTGTGTCACGGCATTTGTATATAACACTGTGTCACGGCATTTGTATATAACACTGTGTCACGGCATTTGTATATAACACTGTGTCACGGCATTTGTATATAACACTGTGTCACGGCATTTGTATATAACACTGTGTCACGGCATTTGTATATAACACTGTGTCACGGCATTTGTATATAACACTGTGTCACGGCATTTGTAATAACACTATGTCACGGCATTTGTAATAAAACTGTGTCACGGCAACAAAGTGATAATCACAGAATAACGACACAGTCTAACTGTACACACAGGGCCATTCCATTTTTTATCCGCACCCCCCCTACGGAAGAGGTTTCCGAGGGGACATATCAAGATAGCAGTGTCGCCTTTCTAGAGATTGACCGGGTTTCCTGTGGTATCCTTACTACCTTGTTGCCAGGCTTTTGACCGTGAACAGGAGAGTGGAAAATACACATAGCATCTTTCCTCGAGTAAATTTGAGTTTTGGTTGAGTTTTAAGCTTTCTAAGCCAAAAGGAATAGTGAAAAACTTAATGGAATTCCAAATATGGTATGCAGATATTTCCTTATAAGGAAGTTGGAGAATGTCGACACTTTTTCAAGGGAACTATCTTGATATGGCACGGTCCAGAGTCGTTTTCCGAGGGGGGTGCAAGCCCGAACCAAACCACGGAAGACTTTTTCCGAGAGGGTACGATGCATCGCGGGGTACGATACACTGGGAGCGAAAACCACGGAAGATGTTTTCCGAGGGGGTGCGCATGTACAGTTTTTCCGAGGGGGTACAGTGTCGAAGACCCATGGAAGAGATTTTCCGAAGGGGTACAGTGCCGAAAACCTACGGAAGAGTTTTTCTCAAGGGGCACAGTGCCGAAAACCCATGGAAGAGTTTTTCCGAAGGGGGCACAGTCCAAAGAACCCACGGAAGAGTTTTTCCGACGGGGTTTTGTGGAGAGGAGGGGAAAGCGCGGTGGGTATACATTTATTAATAGATGAATGATTTGAATAGGAGTTAATGAATGAATTGAATGGCTTTAAAAATCCTATTTGTATAGTCCTATTCAAAGGTGCTTCGTAAATGATTCTCTCTCGGGTACTAAATTTCTCTCCTGCCCCGCATCTCCCAGAGGACCATTTCATGTCCATTACTCTTGTACTATTTACAATATGATTGGCTATGTTATATCGGCAGATACAAACACGAGCGCGTAGTGCGATACAGAATAATAATTAGATCAATTAGTATTCTGTATCAGACACCTAGCCATGTGGTATCGGGGATTACAAGTAGTGTCACCTGATCCGAATCCAGTGCAGAGATTGGATGAGCATCCTATGAATAATGGATGAATATTATATACTTTACTGTTTGGCTAGGATAGTACGCGAGCTCTGATTGGCTCATTTCCGGTCCAGTATTTTCTCATCTCAGACCGTTACCATGACAATTGGTCCGGATTGCGTATTAGATTTGCGATTTGGTGGTGCTTTTAAAAACCGTGTAAAAAAGAGAGATTACTCGATGAAAGACGATAAATAGAAACAAACCCGGAAATTTCTTGAATGGATATCTTTTACCTGTTACCTGTCTCCTTCGCGCCTACTTTCCACATAAGGCCTCATCTTTTAAATTATTTGAGCAACGCTATGACCCGCCATGTTTGCTCAGGTAAGTTAAGGCCTGGGCGGAAGCCCGATCCAAAATGGCGGACGTAAAACTGAGGGGGGTGGTCCATCTCAAAACCAATGCCTCTGATAGATCCAAACAATCTACATTTGAATACCTTTGATCATTCTCAATCATTTTCACCAATGTTGGTCTCTATGGCAACAAATGCATGACCTCTGACCTTAAATTTAGTTTCTAGGAAAATGGCCTCTGCATTCAATGGGGAAAAGCGAAATCGTTCCCCAGAGTGCATTGTAGTGTTTGTTATATAGTGTAGATTATTGATCCAACGAGGATGGCTGGAAATGTTTTTTAGGATAGCCTTATTTGTGATGATGTAATATGATACCTCTCCTTTTCTTAAAATGTGGATAACTTGGACACCCATCCTCGTTGGAATGGTACTATACGCCCGACACTGGTCATAATAAGACCCATTGGGAAACCATTGATATGACCCCCATCAAATGCAGAGGACTGAAAGAAAATTGTGCCTTTGTCACGCTCTTACAAGTCACGCAACCCGTTGACATGGTAACCAAATACATCAAATGAAACATCTCACCGAGTGTACCAACCTTAACGAAAAACATTCTACAGAAGATATTTTATCTACCCTCGAGAATTTTTTTCAGTATTTTTCGCATTTTTTTGAAAAACACCCATGCCTTAATATACCTGAGTGGTATCTTTTAGGGGTGACACTGAAAATTTCCGACGATCATCCCCGATCAAAACATAAGGGAGTCCCCCTCTGACAAGACAAAGCCGCTTGAGGATTTTTTCCGGCGAAATTGTTTTGAGTATAAAATGAGATATTTCAAGAAACCCAGAAAGAGAGAGAGAAAAGTATTGATCATGATTTATAAAGCATCGCACTCGTTGAGTGAATTTTATCAAACAAGAGTCTCGTAAACTTGGTAAATTCAAAAACAACAATAATATGATTTGTTTCGGAAATCTTAACCAAAACTGAGAATAACTAAACCATACAATCAGAACTGAAATTGTTAAATTGCTAAATGCGGGTGCTTTAAAACGTGCCTCTTGTGGAAGATTTTCTGCAAGAGTCAACTATAGTCAATCGAAGAGTTTGGTCATCTTAATCTTGTTCCATTGTAAACCATAGCATTTTGTATTTGCCAGCTTGCTCAATCAAACGTAAATCTACAAAAGCTAATTTACTGAGCACGCGTTTTATAAACGAGTGAAGCTTGGAGACACTGGAACCGCGAGGGTAACCTTGAAGCCATCCACGCAAACTTCACAACTGACACAACTAAAGGGAATTTCACTCTTTCCTTTATTTTGATGTAAATGCCATAATATCGAATCCAATTTAAATCAAGACCTCGCCAGCGTTAGTGATTTGCTTAATAATAATAATAATAAGTTATTTTTATAGCGCTTTTCTCTTACGGATCCAAAGCGCTTTACAATAGTTTTATATATAAAAAGAACATGTATAGTATCTAAATAGTATAAATGTATAGTTTCTAAATAGTTTTAAAAGATGAAATATATAAGAGTATACAATAAGTGTACCTATTAAAACGATAAAAACATATATAAAATATTTAAAAAGCTGCTGGTCGGACACCACATCTAGACGTCCTCAATAATGTTAAGGCCGCCAGGATGCCTTAGCCGTCTCCATTGTTACGGCCAATGTGATTTCTTTTAAAACATCCAGCATTTTGCGGAAGTCTTACGTATTTTTTGCCATACTAGTCCGCATTTCTTTTTGTGATTCACGCATTTTACAGTTCTTTGGAGGAACAGAGGAACTAAGTGTTTGAAGTCCCTTTAGGTTTGGGAGCCAAATAGCCAAACATGGGCGGATTTAGTCATAGAGGGGAACAATGTTTCCATACATTACCCCTGTAAAATATTGCTTTGCGTGCACAATCTTTTCTCAGACTTCCTTCGCATGTGGCATGTTAATAGACCTTTTTCCAAAATGGCCGCCGCAAATTCACATTCTTACACCTATTTTCAAATGGATGCGGAATTTGCTTCAGCGCCACGCCGAGTGTCGCGTTCGACACTCGACATCCGCCATAAACTCCTGATTGCCTTTATTTTCTTAAATCCACTTCCTATCAATAGTGAATAGATATGTACGTATTGATTAATTTGTAAAATAGAATTTTGTCATTTGTAAATGACGATTAGGTACTGTAGGGGTGATGTCGACGTTCTTGCAGTGAACTAGTTTATGTCTACCCTGGGTACCAGAGTCTCCAAGCTTCACTCCTGTTTATGTCCTGACTATGTCAACAAGTCATCTCACAAACGTCATCACCCCTATACTTTATCGTCATTTGCAAATGTAACAATGCAAAATTCTATTTTACAAATTAATAAATACGTAAATAACTATCAACTTTTTATAGGAAGTGGGTATAAGAAAACATAAAGCAAGCAGTCATGTGGAACGACACTCGACGTCATTCGCTGAAGCAGTAATTCCGCACAATCAAATACTGGCATACCCCCAGTCATACCACAGACATCAGTAAATTTTCAAATTTTTAACTTTCGTTTTCTCGGAAGATATTGGATATAATGCAGCGAAATTTTGTAGTTTTACTAAAGTAATGATGTGTGCTGGTGTTCATTTTTAACAAAAATCGATGTGCATTTTCGGCGGCCATTTTGGAAAAAGGTCAATAGTTCTGACGGCGGATCGTTTCCTTAGCTTTGACAGAAATAAGAACAAAGTTTTTTCTGTTATCAAGAAGAACGAAAGAGACTATGATCAAGAGTCTGTCTGACAGATGATACCTAAACCCCGAGTTAGGATTTCGAGTTGGATTTCGAGTTGCATTTTCGAGTTGCATTTCAGTTCGAGTTGGATTTGGATTTTTTTGTAAAGAAAATCCATTCGTGTAAGCAACAACAATTACGTCACGTCACATAGGTAATTAATTTTTTTGTCCGATTTCGATCTGGTTTGATCCCCAGATTTTTGAGTGAGTACGATCCGGTTCAATCTCGGGCTCGAACCAGGTCGGACGATCCGAGGTTCGATTCGGTTCGATCTCCGAATGTTCGAGACGACACGCCGGGCAAATAATCGTTCGGTTTCCCTCGACAAACTGATTTAGGTTTTGAGCAAATACTCCCTTTTGAGCACCGAACACATAAATCTTTTCCCCAACTATATACTATTATTCTGAGCTCTCACCGCGAGTAGAAATCTCTCTCGGATTTTCTTGGTTTATTTGGCAAACATTTTGATTTGAGAGTGCAGAAACGTTTTCTTGTCAAATATCTACTGTATATTTAGCTCTCACGAGTAGAAATCTCACTCGGATTTTCTTGGTTTATTTTGCCTTTATTTAGCAAACATTTGATTTGAGAGTGCGCAGAAACGTTTTCTAGTCAAACTGCCTTCCGACATCTTCTGTATTTAGCCAGATAGTTTTACAGCCAACATTTTAGAGCGAGTTCAAAAATATTTTCTCAAGCCACGTGGCTTCTGAGTTATATCAGAACTCCCTGGTAATATACTACCGAAACAGGTAGAGCGTTTATTCGGATCAAGAAAAAGCACTACTGTCTCCAAACAAAAACATTCACGATATGGTTTGAATTCCTTTACTGAGGTCAGCGATGCGTGCAACTCAAATATTTTAATTTGGAAAATTTTCAAACTAAAAACACAAGAACAGCCATCTGCTCGTGTTTTCTACTAATTTTATGAGGTAAGAAATACAAATCAGTGTGTAAGTATTTCCTCAATTTTTAACGCTTTTCTTTGGCAGCGCGCGCGACAACGCATGATTGATTTCGTGCGAAGGAATGCATCGCCAACGTGTTTGTCTGGAGACGAGCGTTTTTTGTCGAGCCCGATAAACATCCAACCTGTTTCAAAAAATATATTCTTATTAAAAACTCTAACCCTAGCCTAACATGTAGCCCTAACCGAACCCTAAATATTCGCTGAGATCACTTAGTCACGTGCAGGTTTTAGTCAGGTTAGTGACAAAACTTTACGAAGGCAAAACTTCCGAGTTTTAAATAAACATGAATATTCGCTGAGAAGCTAGAACAGCGAAAGTATTTGAGATGATCGTAGTTTGTCAGCCAATATTACTTTTTAGTGATTTGGCGAGCACAAAGAATCGTTCGGTTTCCGTCGACAAACTGATTAGGGTTTTGCGGAGTCAATACATTTTGAGTTCCCTTCTAGAAGAGGCCTGTTTTCTCTGCATTTCGCTGCAGAGAAAAGAGGCCGGCAAGCAGGGAATATTTTGAGCTGTATCGAGGACAAAAATCTTTTCTCCAACTGCTTATTTTAGTCCGTAAATATTTTGAGCTCTCACGAGTAGAAATCTCTCTCTCGGATTTTCTTGGTTTATTTACTCAAATATTTTGATTGCACAAACGTTTTCTAGATAGTTTTACAGCCAACATTTTAGAGCGAGTTCAAAAATATTTTCTCAAGCCATATATGGCTTCCGAGTTATATCTGAAATCTATTCTCATTAAAAACTCTAACCCTAAGCCTAACAATGTAGCCCTAACCGAACCCTAAATATTCGCTGAGATTCTCGTCACGCGTGCAGGTCAGCGACAAAACGTTACAAAGACAAAACTTCCGAGTTTTAAATAAACATAAATATTCGCTGAGAAGCTAGAACAGCGAAAGTATTTAATGAGATGATCGTAGTTTGTCAGCCAACATTACTTTTTAGTGATTTGGCGAGCACAAATAATCGTCAAACTGATTAGGGTTTTGCGGAGTCAATACATTTTGAGTTCCTTGCTAGAATTGGCCTGTTTTCTCTGCATTTCGCTGCAGAGAAAAGAGGCGGGCTAGAAGGGAATATTTTGAGCTGCATCGAGGACAAAAATCTTTTCTCAAACTGCTTATTTTAGTCCGTAAATATTTTGAGCTCTCACGAGTAGAAATCTCTCTCGGATTTTCTTGGTTTATTTACTCAAATATTTTGATTTGAGAGTGCACAAACGTTTTCTAGATAGTTTTACAGCCAACATTTTAGAGCGAGTTCAAAAATATTTTCTCAAGCCATATATGGCTTCCGAGTTATATCTGAAATCTATTCTCATTAAAAACTCTAACCCTAAGCCTAACAATGTAGCCCTAACCGAACCCTAAATATTCGCTGAGATTCTCGTCACGCGTGCAGGTCAGCGACAAAACGTTACAAAGACAAAACTTCCGAGTTTTAAATAAACATCGATGCACTGCCCAAATATGGTCATTGGAACGCCAATAGCTGTCTTCTGTACATGACAGCTATTCTACGATATCCGTCTCTGAGGAAAATGTGATGTTTTGAGCTCGTAAATAATACACAAAAGTCACTTTTTTCGTTTTTTTTGTGCTATCGATGTGCTGAATAATCCACGGGGGTGCGAATGTTTCTTTGCGACTGCCCAATGGAAATTTATTTGGCAAGATTTATTTGAATACGTGTTTACTTCTAATACAGCTCCTTTATTAGACGATATTCTGCGCAATCTCGCAGGATAATGGTTAAATATTCGCTGAGAAGCTAGAACAGCGAAAGTATTTAATGAGATGATCGTAGTTTGTCAGCCAACATTACTTTTTAGTGATTTGGCGAGCACAAAGAATCTTTCGGTTTCCGTCGACAAACTTATTTCTGTTTTAATTATAACTAGCTGATGCCCGTGAAAAATTCACGGAGTGTAAAGGGGGAAATTTACTAAAAGTGTTCTCTGTTTAAAAAGAAACGGGGAAAAAAATCACAATGGCGATATGGATGTGGGGAGGGGTTCATGATAAACTGCTGGATTTACATTACCTCCCATCAGCATGAGTACCCCGTCCCACCATGCCGAAATAAATGAAGTGAGCCCAAAAGGATTTTTTTTTTCGCACTGGCTCCCTGCTTGGTTTGATAAAATCACGCGTGTGTCAGTCTCTCAAATCGGTCAAAGAACCTGAAAATCGAAAGCGCAATTTGACTTCGGAACTGTTTGTATGTTTATCATATCTCAGCGAGGGGAGAGAAGAAACAGGTCAAGTAAAAATGGTCTAAGGACTAATAATTTTTTTTAGTTTTGCTTCAATTAGAACTTAGCCCAAAGTGAATCTTTTCCAACAAAAACATACCCACTGGAGGGATTTCCTCTTTCTCTTCGGGATTGTGTCCTTCGTTTTGCGATAGGGCCGTCAATATTTATACTTAGAGAATATTATTCATGACTTTCACGGACTTTGTTTTGTAAATGTGTCATTTCGAGGCTAGTTTTAGACGTCGAACGTAATTCAGTCGCACTAATTTGACTGGGTTTATTAGCCAGTGAAAACAAGTTATTTCGATATGAGTGATTTTATGAGGTTAATATAATCTGTCTGGCTAATGGAGAAGATCTCAGCCCTGATTTTAGGAGCGCTGGAAGGATTCAAAATTCTAATTTAGCACGGCAGTAGCGCGGCGTTGGCACGGCAGATAGTGCCGTTCCTAATGCAAATGAGCTCAAGACAATAGCTCTAACTAACTAAACAATGGGAAATTGACATTTAGTGCGACAAGAATTAAGTTCGACGTCTAAAACTGGCCTTAGCGCGTGCTCCGAGGGAAGCAATGTAGTGTGTACGTTTGTTGAAACTTGAATGAAAATTTTTCTCAGCTCAAATCTTTCAAGTTAGAATTATCCCTGCACATTCCTGTATGTAATCTGTAAGAGAACCATTTAGGTTTGAATGTCAATGGTGCTTTCGGCTGCGCGAACCGAGTTCTTTTTTAGTTTCTGTGGGAGAATTCAACATGGCGGCGATGGCGGCTTTGTCCCTCGCTTAAGAAATCGCTTGAAATTAGAACTTAGCCCGAGGTGAATCTTTTCCAACAAAAACACGCCCATGGTCCAGATCGGGTTTGCGAACTTCTTTTGGCGGCACAGCTTCAGTCAGGGCTGAGCGGAGCGGGTGTCGACACGATTTTCCTTACGGTATTAATATATAGAATTAGTCAATATTTTGAATTCCCTGCTAGCAGAGGCCTGTTTCTCTGCATTTCGCTACAGAGAAATGTCTGCTAGCAGGGAATATTTTTAGCTGCATCGAGGACAAAAATCTTTTCTCCAAATGCTTATTTTAGTCCGTAAATATTTTGAGCTCTCACGAGTAGAAATCTCACTCAGATTTTCTTGGTTTATTTTGTTTATTAAGCAAACATTTTGATTTGAGAGTGCACAGAAACGTTTTCTAGTCAAACTGCCTTCCGACATCTTCTGTATAATTAGCCAGATAGTTTTACAGCCAACATTTTAGAGCGAGTTCAAAAATATTTTCTCAAGCCATACGTGGCTTCTGAGTTATATCAGAACTCCCTGGTTATATACCGAAACAGGTAGAGCGTTTATTCGGATCAAGAAAAAGCACTACTGTCTCCAAACAAAAACATTCACGATGTAGTTTGAATTCCTTTACTGACTGAGGTCAGCGATGCGTGCAACTCAAATATTTTAATTTGGAAAATTTTCAAACTAAAACACAAGAACAGCCATCTGCTCGTGTTTTCTATTAATTTTATGAGGTAAGAAATACAAATCAGTGTGTAAGTATTTCCTCAATTTTTAACGAGTTTCTTTGGCAGCGACAACGCATGATTGATTTCGTGCGAAGGAATGCATCGCCAACGTGTTTGTCTGGAGACGAGCGTTTTTTGTCGAGCCCGATAAACATCCAACCTGTTTCAAAAAATATATTCTCATTAAAAAATCTAACCCTAGCCTAACCCTAAGCCTACTAACCGAACCCTAAATATTCGCTGAGATCACTTAGTCACGTGCAGGTTTTAGTCAGGTTAGTGACAAAACTTTACGAAGACAAAACTTCCGAGTTTTAAATAAACATGAATATTCGCTGAGAAGCTAGAACAGCGAAAGTATTTGAGATGATCGTAGTTTGTCAGCCAATATTACTTTTTAGTGATTTGGCGAGCACAAAGAATCGTTCGGTTTCCGTCGACAAACTGATTAGGGTTTTGCGGAGTCAATACATTTTGAGTTCCCTGCTAGCAGACAGAGGCCTCTTTTCTCTGCATTTCACTGCAGAGAAAAGTCAGGCCTGCTAGAAGGGAATATTTTGAGCTGCATCGAGGGCAAAAATCTTTTCTTCAACTGCTTATTTTAGTCCGTAAATATTTTGACTTCTCACGAGTAGAAATCTAATTCGGATTTTCTTGGTTTATTTAGCAAACATTTTGATTCGAGAGTGCACAAACGTTTTCTAGATAGTTTTACAGCCAACATTTTAGAGCGAGTTCAAAAATATTTTCTCAAGCCATACATGGCTTCCGAGTTATAATCTATTCTCATTAAAAACTCTAACCTTAGCTTAGGGAGAGTTCCCACGAAGTTTAATGAGAATACATATTACTCACTTGGCTAAAGAAACCTCGGAAGTCTTGGTTTCAGTAAAGATTGAGTACCTCTAAATGTTGCTTGTCAACGATCTTGAAAATTGGAAGAAAAATGCGAATTTTAACTTTCAAGTGAAATACTTAACCTAAATACGACTTCAAACTTGGTTCGAAAACACGGAAACTTCACCCTGGCACCAGGGTACTCACGGGTTTACAGAGACCTTAATCAGTTTGTCGAAGGAAACCGGAGATTCTTAGTGCTCGCCAAATCACTAAAAAGTAATGTTGGCTGACAAACTACGATCATCTCAAACACTTTCGCTGTTCTAGCTTCTAAGCGAATATTCATGTTTATTTAAAACTCGGAAGTTTTGTCTTTGAAGTTTTGTCGCTAACCTGCACGTGACTGAGTGAATCTCAGCGAATATTTAGGGTTCGGTTAGGGCTACATTGTTAGGCTTAGGGTTAGGTTAGGGTTAGGTTAGGGTTATTAGGGTTGGGGTTAGGTTTAGGGTTAGGGCTACATGTTAGGCTTAGGGCTACATTAGGCTTAGGGCTACATGTTAGGCTTAGGGCTACATGTTAGGCTTAGGTTTAGGGTTAATAACAACAACCCTAGCTTTGCATTGACCGGGTAAGGTTAAAGGTTTATATTTGTATCTGGTTTTTGTTATTTTTTTCCGAGGGGGTTGGCTACAAGAAGAAACTCTTCCTTGGTTATTTCCGGGGGGTATGTGCTTTTCGTTAGTATTTCTAAGGGGGTTTGCTATCAGGAGCAACTCTTCCGTGGGTATTTCCGAGGGGGTTTGGTATGAGAAACACCTCTTCCGTGGTTATTTCCGGGGGGGTATCTGATTTTTTTAGTATTTCCGAGGGGGGTTGCTATCAAGAGCAATTCTTCCGTGGGTATTTCCGGGAGGATATCTGAATTTATTTTAGTATTTCCGAGGGGGTTCGTTCTTAATAGCAAGTCTTCAGTGGTCATTTCCGGGGGGTAAATGCTTTTCGATAGTATTTCTGAGGGGGGTTGCTCTTAAAAGCAACTCTTTCGTGGTTATTTCCGGGGGTATATGCTTTTGAAGAGTATTTCCGAGGGGGCTTGCTATCAGGAGGAACTCTTCCGTGGGTATTTCCGAGGGGGCAGTGTCTTTCTCTTTCCGAGGGGGTAAAAGGTAATAACACACTCTTCCGTGGGTACTTTCCGAGGGGGTTAGAACAAAAAAGATACTCTTCAATAGGTATTTCCGAGGGGCACGAACGAAAATTTCCGAGGGGGTCAGAAGCCAAAACGGCCTCTTCCGTAGGGGGGTGCGGATATTAAATGGAATGGCCCACAATAAAATGCTATTTCTTTTATTTAAATATACTGACTTTTTGTACATTCAATGCTAAAATTTGTTAGTAAAAGCACCCTGCATGGTTTGAGCTAAATAAAAAAAAGCATCTAAAATCGCCATTACTTTTAGCAAAACACGAAGATACTCTCATTCCGCATCTTTAATTAGGTGGTCGCTACTCAAAGTCATAGAACTCCTGGTAACATCAAAATGCAGTCCAAAAAAAAAAAAGAATTCAGCTGAGAATTAGGAGAGTATAAAAGCTTCTCGACAATACATGACAATGTGAAAATGTTATACTAATCTTACATGGTACTAATAAAAAGCGGTTTAGTATCTCCTCCTATAACAACGTCTGCTTGATAAAGGTTCCGATCCCCGAAGTAGAAGAGGTCACCCCTTGTTCCTAGTTTGCGCACTGAAGACGTTTATAAAACTTCTCCGTATTTCTAATGTAAATTCGGGTTATTTCCAATGTTTGTTCCTCCAAGTCGTAGAAAGTCTTTTTTACAGAGCTCGACTCGTACGTGCTTTCTGTCTTGAAATTCTAGCGGATTTAGAGAAGGGTGGCCATATATGGAAGAGGAGAGAACTGGTACTGTAACTGAAGTCTCCTGCAAGAATGACAAGAACAAGTTATTAAAGTATTTCTTAATACAACAAGAAAACATTCAGGACAATGACCTAAAGCAACTGAAACTAGAAGTGACGATCTTTCACATTGAGACTATCCGCCAGCACTGTAGATTATGTGCTATTTCTAGCATCCTATGAACAGGAGTCCATTACTAGGAGTGACGACCTTTCACATGAGGACTGTCCGTCAACACTGTAGATTATGTGTTATTTTTAGCATCTTATGAACAGGAGTCCATTACCAGGAGTGACGATCTGTCACATTAGGTTGTCGCCAGCACTGTAGATTATGTGCTATTTTTAGCATCCTATGAACAGGAGTCCATTACTAGGAGTGACGATTTTTCACATTAGGACTGTCCGTCAACATTGTAGATTATGTGCTATTTTTAGCATCTTATGAACAGGAGTCCATTACTTGGAGGGTCGATATTTCACATTAGGACTGTTCGTCAAACTGTATGTGCTATTTTTAACATCTTATGAGCAAGAGTTCATTACTAGGAGTGACGATCTTTCCCATTAGGACTTGTCCACCCCCAGTGGCGATAGCGTACGGGTCCCTCTCGGGGGCCCTGTGTAGTTAATCACGTGACCTCACCTCCCTGTTGACTCGAAGACCACGTGACTTGGCGTGTTCCCTGTCGTCTCTGTGTAGTTTCTGGTTGTAGCCTTGAACTACTCCGTTGATTCGATCATAAGTGGACATTCTCTGGTGCTGAACAAGAAAGTAAGCAAAGTATCATTCTCTTATGCTCATACTACCTGAATGAATAACCTGCTAGCAGGCGTTGGTTGGCTGTTTTTAGGTCGTTTTCTGACGAGAATCCCGATGCGGGCGCCAACCCCTTCCTTTTGTCACTCGCCCCAGACCGAATTTTGACCCGTCCAAGATGGCTTCCGCATCGGGACTCGCTCGTTTCCGCCATAACACGACTTAAAAACGGCCAACCAACACAGCAGGCTACCTGGCTGGACGATTCCAGCTATAATGAATGTGTTTGCTGCAGTGTCGGTAGTTGTGCCAAGCGCGCGTTGCATCTTGGTAGTTGCATCCCAGGCATTTAAAAAAGTGTGCGCGCGCTAATAGCTAAATCGTCCGATTTAAGGGCCATTTACACGCTGCTATTTGTCGTGCCCGATTTCTTGTGCTCCGTTCGATGTCGGCCCGGCACTGAAAAATCTGTGGCCGATTTTCCTTCGGACAAATCAAATAACTCGCGGCTCAAAAAACAATCGGGCCGACAAATCGCAGCGTGTAAATCGACCTAATACGCGGGCAAAAAAATCATTTTATACAACCTTTGTGGTCACCGCCCAGGCAGTGCCCTTGGAACCAGAGACTCGTTGTTAGCGCGCGTTGTTAGCGCGCAAAGGGAGTTAGTTTCGACGAGCAAATCACAAACCATGCTCTCGCTCAACCACCCAGGCAGTCGTATCGGCAAAATCGGGTGAAGTTGGGCACGCGGCTCCTCTATTGTTGTTACCACAATGATTGTTTAACGACGGACGGTTTGAATAGCTATCTGTGGTTTGCTAGTGTCATACAATTTGGCGCGTCTCTGCCTCTTCTTAGTAACTCGACACCGTAAACAAATCGAAGGGCGCCGCCGGTAAAGAAAAACATTTCCCTCGATTTACGGACGTTCGCCACAGAAGGAGCTGCAAGCAGTCTACATAAAAGTTTAGAATGTGATATGTTGGGTTACCTGTGTCTTGGCCTTGAAATAGCTGGTGTCCTGATTCAAGTCAAGTGGTGGTTTCTTGACGATTTTCCACGTTTCCGCGATGCTGTCATCTCCTGACGTCACGAGATGACTATTCCTGATGCTCTCCTCGCGCTAAAAATAAAAGAAAAAACATAGTTTTGGTAATGCTTGGGTTTCCTGTGGTAAATACATCCTGCGGGGAATCGCTGGGACCCCTCCCTTAAGTTTGTCATTACAGGAAGACCGCGCAAAAGCAAAAATAGCGAGAACGGAAGCAGACCCCGGCTCGGGACGGACACCATTTGCACCTCCTGTAACACTTCACAACTGCAAATGCGTTATTTGCCACTAATAATATCTACTGTGATGACATTTATAACAAATTGCACCTGAGGTTTAAAGTTATTGAGGTCTGGATATTTAATGATGAGTGATGATCATTTGATGAGTGTGAACGCACTATTATACTCATCAAATAAACATGTTTAATTAAATATTCAGAACTCAACAACTTTAGACCTCAGATGCAACTTGTTATAAGTGTCACCGGCCACAGTAGATATTATTAGAGGCGAACATGACATTGGCAGTTGGGATGTTTCGCGATAGGCGCAGATGAACAAGATACATTTTAAAACATGTTTAGTCTGCGCATCTTTCAGCCCTAGTGGGACGCACTATAACTCTGACCAATCGAGCTCTGAGTATTGGTTTATCTATCCTACTAAAACACTTAGTAAAGAAAAGAAACTCAACATGCAAACATTGCATCTCGTTTCTGATTTGCTGACTAACTTCAGTGGGACGATAAGTTACACAGCACCTTACAGCATCAAGAAAGAAAACCCCGAGGATATTTTATATACCACGACAGTAGCAATAGAAAAGGAACATAGGAAAAGTCATTGTATACGTTTGAAAAATACCAACTCGGTGCAAAGTGAAATGGGAAACGAATTTATCTTTTGAAGGTTTCATGTAATCAGAATGGTGACAGTTACTGCCATTTTCATAATTCTGCAAGCTCCCACTTTACTTTTCCAAAAGACAAACTGCGTTTTTGGCTTCCGTCCAAAAACCTTTTAAGATAAGCGCATGGATATTTTATAAGTTTCGTTTGCATTTTATGGTAAAATAATTTGGTTTTGAAGCCTTACTAGTCCTAATACTAGTCCTTTCCACAGCCTGCGTGAAATCACCCAGACCCGTGTACGTTGACGAAAGCAATCCGCGATTTGTTGGTTGGCGGAGAGTTAGCAGAATTATAAAAATTGCAGTAAGATATCATGAGAATGAGAACCAAATTTAGCACGCATTCACGATGAAATCTTCGGTAACCTAGTTTGACTTTTCAAGGTTTAATTTAAAGGGATGTAATACGTGCGAATGTGACAGTTAAGATATCATAAGAACGGAAACCGAAGTGCTCAAGTCGATAAAAACTCTTTCGTGGAATCGCTGAAGTAACATTGAAAGATTACCCAAAAACGAAGACGAAAGCACATTGCTCAGCAGTAGAAAATTAAACCTCAAGAAACTATCACTACCTTGCATGTTTCGACCCATTGATTCTTCTCTTCCTCCGGGTTATAAGTCTTTACTCCATAACCCGACATGTTATAACCTTCTCCCGGATACTCTCCCATCATTGAACTCGAAATGTCTCGCTCAGCGCAAAGGAAAACTTGAAAACTTCTTACAAATGAATGCAGTCTCTAATGTTGTCTTGAAAGACTTTTGATGAACACTCTGGAGTTCATTTAGAACCGTAGCCATAGCAACACTGCATGGTTTAAATCCCTGTGGAGTTCTCTTATTATAATATGGCAAACAGAGCAAAATAATCCTTCCTAAACAAAGCACAGGTTGATTTATATTGGATTAGGTTTTCAATTACTCAGTACTGAGTTAATTGTTACGTGAGACCTCCTTGATTGTAAAATTCGACGTCTGAATTGAAATGCAAATAACAGGGAAAAGAGATAGACAAACAAGATCCAACATATTTTGTCAGGAGGCACCGACCGGCAATTTTCGGCAAAATATCTCTTTGGAGGCCTCGATGTCCCGACTTTTAACATTCACAAACGCGCGGCGGCCATGTCGGAGATAGAACAAAGGGAGCAAATGAATTGTTATGTCTTTTATTCCGTTCCTCCAACATGGCCCGCCAGTGACGTCATATGTGAAACAATAAAAAAAGGGAAGCTTTAGGATTTGTGCCGCTTTCCGAGCCCAAAATTGGGCTGCAAAGTTGTCTGGGTGAGGTCTTGAATCGGCTCGCAAGTTACTAGTCTTAACAATCCACTCTTGTTTTAACTAGTTGTGCGCCGTAAAAAGGGAAGCTTTAGGATTTGAGCCGCTTTCCGAGCCCAAAATTAGGCTGCAAAGTTGTCTGGGTGAGGTCTTGAATCGGCTCGCAAGTTTCTAGCCTTAACAATCCACTCTTGTTTTAACTAGTTGTGCGCCGTAAAAAATGGGAAGCTTTAGGATTTGTGCCGCTTTCCGAGCCCAAAATTGGGCTGCAAAGTTGTCTGGGTGAGGTCTTGAATCGGCTCGCAAGTTACTAGCCTTAACAATCCACTCTTGTTTTAACTAGTTGTGCGCCGTAAAAAATGGGAAGCTTTAGGATTTGTGCCGCTTTCCGAGCCCAAAATTGGGCTGCAAAGTTGTCTGGGTGAGGTCTTGAATAGGCTCGCAAGTTACTAGTCTTAACAATCCACTCTTGTTTTAACTAGTTGTGCGCCGTAAAAAAGGGAAGCTTTAGGATTTGTGCCGCTTTCCGAGCCCAAAATTGGGCTGCAAAGTTGTCTGGGTGAGGTCTTGAATAGGCTCGCAAGTTACTAGTCTTAACAATCCACTCTTGTTTTAACTAGTTGTGCGCCGTAAAAAAGGGAAGCTTTAGGATTTGTGCCGCTTTCCGAGCCCAAAATTGGGCTGCAAAGTTGTCTGGGTGAGGTCTTGAATCGGCTCGCAAGTTACTAGCCTTAACAATCCACTCTTGTTTTAACTAGTTGTGCGCCGTAAAAAAGGGAAGCTTTAGGATTTGTGCCGCTTTCCGAGCCCAAAATTGGGCTGCAAAGTTGTCTGGGTGAGGTCTTGAATAGGCTCGCAAGTTACTAGTCTTAACAATCCACTCTTGTTTTAACTAGTTGTGCGCCGTAAAAAAGGGAAGCTTTAGGATTTGTGCCGCTTTCCGAGCCCAAAATTGGGCTGCAAAGTTGTCTGGGTGAGGTCTTGAATCGGCTCGCAAGTTACTAGCCTTAACAATCCACTCTTGTTTTAACTAGTTGTGCGCCGTAAAAAATGGGAAGCTTTAGGATTTGTGCCGCTTTCCGAGCCCAAATTGGGCTGCAAAGTTGTCTGGGTGAGGTCTTGAATAGGCTCGCAAGTTACTAGTCTTAACAATCCACTCTTGTTTTAACTAGTTGTGCGCCGTAAAAAAGGGAAGCTTTAGGATTTGTGCCGCTTTCCGAGCCCAAAATTGGGCTGCAAAGTTGTCTGGGTGAGGTCTTGAATAGGCTCGCAAGTTACTAGTTTTAACAATCCACTCTTGCTTTAACTAGTTCAAAATTAATAAAAACTGCTGGACGTAATTTGTTCTGTATATCAAGATAAATGCAGTGTCGTTTTTAAGTGTCAATGAACAAGTGCGTGACGCGGGCTACCTGTGTAGGTATTTCCGGGCTCCTTGGGGCCAAAACAAAGATGGCGGCGTACACGAAAAGCGTTTCTCTCCAAAATCTGCAAGTTTTGACCCCGGGGGGTGGGGGTGGGGGGGGGGGGGGGGGGGGGGGGGGGGGGGGAACTCCCATATTTTTTGACCGGGGATGATCGTCGTATCTTTTAGGGGTTAAGGTGACTCATTCGAAATTCAAAATGCACCCAACTGTGTCTAGAGCGCAAATCTGCGTCGCCAAACTCAAGGCTATAACTTTTGCGTCTTTTTCTCTATTGTTATAATTCTTTTTTCAAATCCTACTTTAATGATGTATAAATAAGGTCTTAATAACCGATCTTCTTGGAAATATTTTTAGAAGTCACAATCTAAATTTTTGTGAGGCCCTAATTTCATATTCAGGTCGTACTAGAAAATAAATTTGCCGGTTTTTTTGGCCCAAATTCCAGGAATCGATTCCAGTTGAAGTAATCTCAAATCAAGCTAAGTTACAGAAAATTCGTCGGAACAGAAACGCGGTAATAAAAATGCCGCCAACTTTGGCCAAAGTAGAGGGCTGATTCCAGTGATTCTGCTTGGCTTGAATTGAATTTTAATAGTGCTCCGAAAACTCATTATTTTGGGCTCTTCCCTCGGCACTATGTTGTATAGTAATGTATTAAACTTTTCCGAAGGTCCGATTGCAAATACCATGAACTACTAAAATCTTCGAACATTATCTACCGAGGAAAGAAATCGTGAAAGCGCAATGAATTTATTACAATAATGTCGCGTTAAAATGTGTCGTTATTACGT
Source organism: Scolanthus callimorphus (assembly GCA_033964015.1). Classification (NCBI taxonomy): domain Eukaryota; kingdom Metazoa; phylum Cnidaria; class Anthozoa; order Actiniaria; family Edwardsiidae; genus Scolanthus; species Scolanthus callimorphus. The sequence goes on along the minus strand of CM066912.1, from coordinate 27,731,005 downwards.
ATTATTTCTTGCTAAGATGTATATAGACGAAAACCTTGTGGCATTGGTAAAACTTAGTAACCAAGTTTGACCATTATATGTGCTTATTCGGTATAGAAGAAAATTGCAAAGTTACGACATTCACCCTTTAGTCTTGCACGCAGATTTGAAGCTCTCTTGTTTATGAATGATAATGAAATGTGACGCTTTTCCAGGGGGAGCTCATTAGGCCAAATCTAATCAATGGCAGTCACGCTCCGAAAATAACAATTGTCTGTTAAAGTCCCTATGGAACACAAACACTTTGTTCGCTGATTAGTGTAGGCCTAGTGTGCTCCCCCTGGAGAAACGCCAGATTTCATTATCATTCATAAAAAAGAGAGCTTCAAATCTGCGTGTCTCTTGACTAGAGGGTGAATGCCGTAACTTTGCAATTTTCTTCTATACCGAAAAAGCACATATAATGGTCAAACTTGGTTACTAAATTTTACCAATGCCACAAGGTTCTTGTCTATATACATCTTAGCAAGAAATAATACCTAATAACAACACATTTTAACGCGACATTATTGTAATAAATTCATTGCGCTTTCACGCTTTCTTTCCTCGGTAAATAATTTTCGAACATTTTAGTAGTTCATGGTATTTGCAATCGGACCTTCGATAAAGTTTAATACATTACTATACAACATAGTGCCGAGAGAAGAGCCCAAAATAATGAGTTTTCGGAGCACTATTAAAATTCAATTCAAGCCAAGCAGAATCACTGGAATCAGCCTTCTACTTTGGCCAAAGTTGGCGGCATTTTTATTACCGCGTTTCTGTTCCGACGAATTTCCTGTACTTTAGCTTGATTTGAGATTACTTCAACTGGAATCGATTTCTAGAACTTGAGCCAAAAAAACCGGCAAATTTTTTTTCTAGTACGACCGGAATAGGAAATTAGGGCCTCACAAAAATTTAGATTTTGACTTCTAAAAATGTTTCCCAGAAGATCGGTTATTAAGAACTTATTTATACATCATTAAAGTAGGATTTGAAAAACGAATTATAACAATAGAGGAAAAGACGCAAAAGTTATAGCCTTGAGTTTGGCGACGCAGATTTGTGCTCTAGACACAGTTGGGTGCATTTTGAATTTCGAATGAGTCACCTTAAAATCACGTTGGTTTGGTCTCTTTTAGGGGTGATCTTGATCTTCAATAAATTTTAGGTAGATTGGTATCTTTTAGGGCCGAAACTATGTCCAAATTGCTTTTTCTCATGATGGTGCTTCTAAAAACCGTGTAAGAGAGAGAGATTATTCGATGAGAAGACGATGAATTAGAAACAAACACGGAAATGTCTTCATGGGTATTTTTCCCCTGTTACCTGTGTCCTTCGCGCCTACTTGGCAAATTAGACCTCATCTTTTAGGGTACCTTTTAGGGTAATATTTTTTTGAGCCACGCTATGGCCCGCCATGTTTGGTATCTTTTAGGGGTGAAACTGAAAATTTCCGACGATCATCCCCGGTCAAAAAATATGGGTTTTGACGAACTTTTTGAAAATTTAGGCTAAGAAATAAGCTAGGAAAACTTCTGGAATTCCAAATATGGTAAGTAGAAACTTCCATATATAAGGAAATTTTAGCAAACGACACTTTCAAGGAGAACTATATCTTGATGACAATTTAGCAGCCTCATCAAAATAGGATATTGCCGAGCCCCATGTTTTAAAATCCGATCTCAAGCCTTTTTGCCCACTTCCCTGTTATGTGAAAATCCGAGCTTCGCGAGCCTCAAGTTGTTCAGCCAAAAAAGTCGAGTTCACATACAATTTTGCGTGACCTTGAAAGGAAAGTGAGTGCCACGTAACACAGCCAGTAAATAGATAGCGTGACTATATGATAATCATTTCCAATATTAGACCATTTCTCAAAGATTATTGTAATTTCAATATAACTATATCGACACTATATTATACAAAAGATAATTAAACATTGCAGTAACAAATGGCGATTAACCGTAAACTCACTGCCGTAACATATCATATCTATTAATCACGTTTCCAAGTATAGTAAATATCGATAGAAGAACACAAGTTTACAACCGTGATTGTTTACAAATTAAATGCGGTTGCCCCCGGAGTAAAAATCGAACTCTTTCAAGATTCTTCTAAGTTTTCTGGCACTTTATAGCTAAACTGTTACTAAACACTATTGTTAAGCTCAAGCAATTGTAAAGTATTTCTTTCTTGTCATAGATTTAGCAGCCTTTTCAGACTTATCATCGAAATCCCTGCGGTGTGTGTTTATGTCTGTTTAGTATGTTAGTGGATATACAGTAACAGAAGCGTTCATATAACGAATTTATTAGCTTAAATCATAGACAAAAGAATCTTACCTTGTATTTCTTTAACTGGAACTGGTCATAAGCCTAAAAAACAGAGAAAAACGAAATTTCAATTGAATACTTCTTGGGATTATATTCATAATTGCCACGAACTCAGGGCGATGTTGAAACGTTAAATTGTGTCTTTTACCTTTGATAAAATCCCGACTGCCTTCAAAGTATCTAACGCTTCTTTCACTTCTTCATCTTTCGGATAATAAGCAAAGTTAAAACCTCTTACCATCTCCATGTTGCACTGAAATTGCGGTTTTAGTCTCTCAATCGGCTCTTATGCTTGTAATCTTTATTTGAATAGCAAGGCGTAACCATAGAGATGTTTAGTTAATCAGTAACTAATCGCAGATTGCTTAGAAACTATTGTTGTGGGGGATTACGTATATTCTGCGAAAATTGAAAAGAGAGGAAATCAGGTAAAATTTATGTCAAATGTTCCGTTCTTTAACTGATCCACGGGGAATCCAAGAAAATTGTCTGGCGAAAACATAAAGGAAGAAACATAGAAACAAGGGAGAAAAAAGTATATAACAAATGTTAATCATTCGCGATTTTGAAAGCAAAAAAATTGGCAATATGCAGTTCAGTTATTTTATTTATAGTACTTGTTTTCAAGCATGTTGAAAACTTAGAACCACAGCGCGCTTTTAAACGACTAGAAAGCACCCAACAGTCTTTAGCGTGTGGAGAAAATGAAAACTCTTATATCATCACTGCCTATATTATATTTAATTATTATTATTATATGTAGCTAGTATTATAGATTAGGTAGTTAGCATTATTATAAAGATAGTTAGTATAAATTTCTAAAGTTTTAAAATCCCGAGGAGTATATAAATAAAGTATATAAAAAAAATGACTTGATTGCTTACATCCCAGCCATTTTGGATATCTTAAAAAAGGATTTTGAAAATTGAGGGAACAAATATAGAAATTTATAGCAAATTAGGATGTAGTATAGTATACTTTTCAAAAGAAATTATCAAATTCATTCCAGCTATCCCACATATTGAACAGTATCCAAAGCGAGCTTTATTTTATGAGCTGAAATGTTTGATGGTAGGCGCGTTTTTTAATGATAGTAGGGATGGTCCACAGCTCTCTGAACCACAGAGTCGGTAAAACAAAAGAAAAAAAAAACGATTATTAAAAAAGCAATATTTTAATCAAAATATTTTGTTCGTATATCAAATATATCATCAATAGTCAATAGTATATCCTTTCTTTTAACACGTTTATAAACATGCGTAATATTTTTGGAAGGTAAACAGAACATAAAAATCGTTACCGTATGTACAATAGCGACCTTTGTAGGACTCATACAAAAGTAGACCTTTAAACCAGTCGCAAAATAATACAATCATAAATATTTCATATCTCATCTCATAGAGAAAACAATTGTGAGCTCTGTTATGAAATGTAAATTTTCTAATTTCAAGTTTTGTAATGTAATATGATCTAATAATACCCAACCATTTAGAATTGAGCAATGAACTTTGCTGCTGACTGCTTCTTGGGTCCAATCCCGGAATTGCGCTCACTTTGAAACATGAAAGAACAAAACGGCCCCCGTACACGGAACATGTAGCCTCCCAAAAGACCCCCATGGGCAATATTCGTGTTCAAACGGTCAGACTGGTACGAACACTCAAGTGAGGCTCAGGCTGGTGATTCTTTTGTTTCGCCTTTTCCAAGTGCACTGAGCTGGAAATAGTGAAACAAAACAATTACATAAGCCTCACTTGAGTGTTCGTCCCAGTCTGACCGTTTGAATACGAATATCGCCCATTTTCACTTTTCAAGTCATAGTACACAAAAAAATGTCAACAGAACCTCCTCCGCTGGAATTTCTAGTCTAACAACCCTTACAACAACGTCCACAGGTTCTCAAATGTAGATAAAAATGTACGCGACCATTTAGCTCTACGCTCGAAGTGTTCAACAGAAAGGGTGTCGCTATTATTTGATTTGAGCAATACGTGCAATGCGTGATGGTAGATGCGAGACAATTGTACCTTTTTCCTAAAATGAAAACGCACCGTCATTATAGCAGGCATGGTCCGTTACATAGCTCTCTATACCACCCGGCAGCTAATTGTTGTAATAACCTCACCCTCTCCCTAACCCCCTACCGCGAACCCCACGTGGGGGACCCTCATCTTCCTCGCCTTCGTCCCCTTCTCCGCCCCCTCGGAGCAGCAGGGGCAAAAACGGGTGCCACATTAACTGCTCTCTCCCTCAGGTTCCTGACAACACTGTCGTCGACACGCGATGCTCTGCGTTGTCGTGGCCCCCCGTACGGTTGCCAGGCGTTCAGCATGTGATCAGGTATTCCAGGAGGGTGCTGCTCTTGGTCCATGTTTCGAGGGGGCTCATAACGGCGATCTGGGGGTTCATCAGAGCGATGAGGGTGATCCAGATGTACAGCAGGGTAGCGAGGGCGATCATCGGGAGGCTCATGCCGTCGACCTATTGGTTCAGGGGGGTGATAGCGCGCATCAGGGTATGGATCATCAGGGGGAGGATGCACGTCTGAAGGATATCTAAACAGAAACAACAGACGTGAAGATATCTATAAGAATATTCAACGCTACGCTGGTGGTTTGAAAAAAGAGGATCAATGTTGGTCCGTTGAGCCTCAAAAAAATGTAGACAATCGTCAAACTATATCCCAATAGACCTCCTCGGCATGGGCGTAATGTTTTGCCCACTTCAGATCACGTGGCATTCCCATGAGTATTCTCTCTTTGTTTGGAATGCTTCCACATTCATATATCCTTCGGTGCGTAGCAGAAAAACAAAGAAAGAATACTCATGGGAATGCCACGTAATCTGAAATGGGAAAACATTACGCCCAAGCCGAGGAGGTCTATTCACAGCGGCGCTAAACGTAGTTTCAAAGTAGTTGAACTGGTTTTAATAGACAAAACGACTAACGGTATTTACATCTTGTTGCTACCAAATTCAGTTCACCTGAAGATTCACGAAAACACAGGATTTCGGAAACGTTGTTGGTATATAATTTTTGAAAACGGGCAAATATGGAGTACATAAAAAAGATCAGTGTTGATCCTCGATTTTCCTATTCTACCATTCATAAACAATGAAATAATGATCATACCTCAAACGGCCGCCACGGCCTCCGCGGGCACCCTGTGGCACGTCTATTACACCAGGACCGTGGCGAGGAGGGTAGCGTTCTCGCACACGTTCCGCGGCTTCCCGAGCACTTGTAGAATAAGGACCCCTATCCTGAGGACCTTCACTAAATGGATACGGCTCATGTCCCCGAGGTGGAGGGGGAGGTAACAGAGGCTGGAGAGGGGGAAGGGGAGGGAGCCTTGGGAGTCGGCCACGCCATCATCCCTCGGTTGATCCGTATACATAGGCCCGTCACTGGCATCTCTAGCTATGTACGGTAGTCGGTCCCTCGACTGCCTTGGTCTTTCGCGTCCAGGGGCTTGTCCTCTTGGAGGAGGACAACCTCCCCTCCCTGGACCTCGGCCATATCGACCTCTTCCGGGATGACCCCCTCTGTGGTCCCCAAACTCCCTATTTCTTTGTCCTTCCGGTGCTTCTCGGCGCTCCCCTGAATGAGGACCTCCGGATGAGGTCCTTTCTCTTCTAGCACCACCACTAGTGTTGGCCCTCGGATTTCCCCCCTCGGTAATACGAGCCCTCGGCTTTTCTCCTTCATTAACAGAGGCCATCGATTTTTGTCCGTCATTCATACGGGCCCTCGAGTTGGCCCTACCATTTAGTGGACGCTCTGCAGTATCCCCATCTGATTTCTCAGATAAAGTACATTCACCAGTAGTCCTTCTAACACCTTCGACTTCTTTGTGTGCACGTTCAGCAGCGGTGGAACCACTTTGTTTAGGTCCCAAGATTGCAGCATCTCTCTGATTAAGTTCCCTGGACATAGTTCCTTCCAGACCGCTAGTATCACCGTTTACGGTCCTTTCAGCTGCAATCCCAGATCCCCTTTCAGCGCTCGGTGCTTCCTCCACATCTCCTTGGGAAGTCTCGTCAGATTCAAGAGTTTCCCGAGCTGATGACGTGTCACTAGGAGCCTCCCCAAACCCAGCTAGGCGGCTGAACAAATGATCCCGCGAGAGTGAGTCGTCATCTTGACTGCAAATCTCAGGACATGGCGAGCCACCCGTCATATCAACTTCTTCAGTTTCCATACCGGAATCTGACTTTCCGGAATCTGACTTTCCGGAATCTGATTTTCCGGAATCTGATTTATCGGAATTTGATATTCCGGAATCTGTCATTCCGGCTGACGGTTGCTCGTTGCTGCTGGTGCTTGATATTTCGTCAGAGTATGGCAGTGTTGGAAGATCAGAAAGTATGTGTCTTCCACTTTTTGGAGGTATGTGGTCAATGTGGATGGTTTCTTCGTACATACCGTCGTACAGTCGTACCTCTGAGAATCGTACACGCTTCTTTGGAGTATCACCTTTGCTCGTAGAGGGTCTCTTTAATAAAGAAACTAAGTGACGAGCTCTTGTTGCAGGACTGAAAATACCCGTCGAGGAACTCGAAACAGCACTCGTCAAGAAACTCGAAACAGCACTCGTCGAAGAACTCGAAACAGTACCCGAGGAACTCGAAACAGTACCCGCCGAAGAACTCGAAACAACAACCGTCGAGGAACTCGAAACAACAAACGTCGAAGAAGCTGAAACATCACCCGCGCCCGCCGGAGGATTTGCGCGCTTATTCGTAGCCCCAGTTGCTCAATAGGATTTAATTCTGATGACGCGTCCACATCAGCACATACAAGGCTGTCACTGTCTGCGTTGCCTGGTTCGGTTGTCTTCTGCCGGGAATCCTGTGGCGGCTTGTTACCTCTTACGGAGCGCGCGTCCACTCCAGCATCTCTCGACACATCTTGTGCGCGCTTTTCACGTAACACCGGCATAGTATTTCTCGCGTTCTCTTCTCTTGAAGAATCTCTGAGGCCGCGTTTGGTTTGATGAGGATCTTCGTGTCCTGAACGACGAATAGAACGGTGATCGCCTTTTTCTCCCCGACTGGATCCTTCAGGGTGATAATCATCTTCGTGTCTTATTTCTCCTAAACGACGCGTCGAATGATGGTTGTCTTCCCGGTTGTGCTGCACTGAATGAGAACTCTCGCTTCGTCGCCTTTGGTGAAAAGGATAGGAATTCGATCGTTCGTACCTAAAAGAAGAAGAATTGTCTACATATCCAATACGTCTTGGTAGACAAAATCAGCCCATCACAATTCCCATGGGCAAACCTACAATCTTTGTCATAATGCTTGGACTGGAAAATGGATTTCTTGGGCGAGCTTTCCGGCATTTTCGCCCCCTCCCCTTTCAATGTTGATGTCAGATGTCTAGGTATTTTCATGCTAGATGCTAGCAATCCAACGATTAAAAATGCCAACTAGCATTGATTGGGGGTAAAGTGATTTGAGGCAAGAATTGAGGTGAATCACATAAACCGACAGGAAAATAGTAGTACACCACCTCTCCCTATCATGGAACTCCAATTTCCCTGTGGAAATGCCAGGCTTCTGCAACCCTTCTGAAATTCTAGGGTCCAAAGCAAAGACCCATGTGGAAATTCCAGGTTCCTCGATGGAGTCGAACGGTCAAAATGGGAATGAATCTTCCCCGGGCGTAGAGCGATGGTGTATAGTGAACTATTTCATAGCCTCGTTCTATTAACACACGGAATTGTTCCGGAAATCCATCCATGGCACACGCATGGAAAGTGTTTCGACATGGATGGATCTCTGAAGAGAAGAAATTCCGTGTGGTGGGACGAGGCTATGTATTAGCTCACTATGCACCCTCGCTCTACGCCCGGGGAAGATTCATTCCCGGTCAATATACGGCACAAATAGGTACGATTCTAGAGGAACACATAACTATTCATAATGCATAACTACCTCGCGTGTTTGGCGCGATTCCCATCTTGGTCTTCATAACTTCGTGAACGTTTCAAGCCTCTTGCCTCGTTTGAGCTCGTGTGCCCGCTGCTGCCGGATGCTTCGTCCCGAGGACTTTCCGAGTGGCTGCTGTCGGAAGGAGACGACACCGAGCCGAAGAGAACACGACAGATATCGTGCATGGAGGACACTTTATAGATGGCCTTCCGTACGCATGCGTCATGAACCAATGCCTTCCAATCGTCGTCTGCGCCCTGAAAATATTTTTATCAGAAGTATTACATTTGATTGAAGGGTCTGAAGGAATGTCACGACCGAAGACCTGATGTCCGACATGCATAACACCGAATTTCGTTACCTAAAACTGATACATTGAAAGACGTGAATTCAATTCGTCTTAATCTACAGGAATTTCAAATCATCCAAGGCGAGGGAATACGAAACACAAAATCCCTAAACTTTTCATACAACATTGGCGCGTTGCAAGTTTTTGATCAATAGTGTTTTCATCCCAAACTCCGACAAACATTTCTCAAAGTAATCATCGATCAAAAATTTGCAAAGACAGCAAAGCTGCCGCGCGCCAAGTTGAGGATTTTGTCAAGAAACAAAACAAAACAAAACAAAACACATACCTGTAGGGTACTCATGTGACCTAATACATATAAGGCGTGCTTGGCTCGTGTCAAACAGACATTTAAACGGTTTTTATCCGCAAGGAACCTAAAACGAAAAAGAAGATCATTTTTAGATATTCCGAAAAGCTAGAGCAGAATTCGTATGACTGTGAAAAGTGCCGCGAAAGAGTTGTACCGCGACTACGCGATTTCATTCCGTATCTACAGCAGACCAGGTTCCGCACCGCCACCGCGACAGTACCGCGCCGTGTCACGGCACTTTTCACAGTCATACAAAATCTGCTCTACCTATACAACACTGGCCAGACAAAGTTTGTCTACCCAAATGGCACTCAAGCGTAGAATGTTCTGTTTCCACACATCCATATTAATGAATTTTCTCGTGCATTACAAGAAAACAAAAGACATTGTTTCGCATGAGTGCCAGTTGGGAAAAAACACAGGGCCCCCACTCAAGCGTCAATCTGACTCGATAAAATTGCGCTGATCTGACTCGATATTTCTTGACTGCTGAACAGCGGTTCAGAAGAGGAACTGGCCTAGATCCTTCATATATGGTACACTATTGTGTCCTTCTGTATATCGTCGTTCTATAAGACATGGGAGATATTTATACGGAGGACACTATAGTGTACCATATATGAAGGACCTACCGGAAATGGGCTGAACTACTTGAGTTTGGGGACCGCGCTCACTTACCCAATCCTCCCCCCAGAGCGATGCGAAGCCCGCACACACGATATGATGATGACGTCCTTCTCGCGTCCCTGCAACAAAACAAGGATGAACCTGCTTCGTACCCAGACGTCTCAAAAAAGGGCAACAACCAGCGCAGCGATCCACGAAAGAGGCGCGCAATGCATCATGGGAAGGCTTGGGCGCTGTCGCAAAGGACCACGGAAATGCTCAACCAAATGAATGACACGCGCGATATGACGCACTAGTTCGCTCCCAGTCGCTCTCGCCTCGAAAATCGCTAGAATGCGCCTGGGTACGAGGCAGAGGATGAACCAGCTTAGCCAATCAGATCCCTCAGTTTGCGCCTGGGTACGAGGCAGAGGATGAACCAGCTTAGCCAATCAGATCCCTCAGTTTGCGCCTGGGTACGAGGCAGAGGATGAACCAGCTTAGCCAATCAGATCCCTCAGTTTGCGCCTGGGTACGAGGCAGAGGATGAACCAGCTTAGCCAATCAGATCCCTAGAATGCGCCTCTGGGTACGAGGCAGAGGATGAACCAGCTTAGCCAATCAGATCCCTCAGTTTGCGCCTGGGTACGAGGCAGAGGATGAACCAGCTTAGCCAATCAGATCCCTCAGTTTGCGTTAATTATATCTAGTTTCATATCAAGAAAACATTGTCGTCTTTCTAGAGATAGAGCGGGCTTCCTGTGGTGTCTTGTCTACCTTGTTTCCAGGTTCTTGACCGTGAAAAACACAGCGGAAATTGCACATAACATATTTTCTCGAGTGTATTTGAGTTCTGGTTGAGTTTGAAGTATTCTACGTCAATAAAAATAGTGAAAAACTTACTGGGATTCCAAATATGGTATGCATATACTTCCTTATAAGGAAGTTGAAGAAAGTCGACAATTTTTAAGGGAATTTTCTTGATATGCGTCTCTGTCACATCTCCCCTGGTTGGGCAGAGCGTGAGTCCAACATTTATCTGCGTCTACATCTTGCATCTACACTTCTACATCGTGCTCGTTTACTCGAGGGATTCAATTCGCTCTTACCTGGAAACCATCCACTGTTTTGACTTCGATTCGTTCGCCATTAGCACTGACAAAATAATAGCAAATATTCAGAGCAATGTTCAAAGCCCAACACCCCTCCTGTATCTTTAAAAACGTTGCGATTTTATTTTGAATGTTGAGTTACCTATCTAACTCTAACTCTAAGACGGGGACTGTAGGAGAACGGATCAAATAAAGGAGGGTGGGGTGGGGGGTGGACGTGGTAGTACTAAACACTTACAGCAATTACAACGGATTTCAGATGATTGTCGAATCTAGACAGTTCCAAGTGTCATCAGACAAGCACATTTCGGTACGTCCTTTGGAATATGTATTACTTGACTTATAAATAGTGCAGTCGTCTATCTAGCAACCTCGTGAATCGAAGGGCTTGAATCGTTGAAACTCGCCGAGATTTAAGAGGAAATCCATTCGTCGGGTCTATCGAGCAATTTCACGTTTTGGTGGACAAAATATTGTACCAGAAGTAATATAAAAAAATATTCAAATTCTCTTTGCATTTTCTCCAAGCTAGAGATGTTATTTATTAACTGTAGTAGCACCAAAAGCAAATTCCCAAAGAGCCTGCAAAGAGCATGTAAAGATAATTTTTGAAACAAATAGTGCAAATACAGGAAAACATTTTTGAAGATTTCAGTCCACCACCATTTCCCATGTTTTCGCTGTTTGGTGTTATTTCTTTTCACAAGATATCGAAAACAGTCCCATAGACAAATGCTTACTCGAACTGCTAGTGGATTCCTTCCTAAAAACAATAGTCTAGAGCGGATTTCACATGACTGTCGTGAAAGCAATTGCAATTGAGCAATCACTAGCCAATCAGAAACAAGAGTAATTACAACTTACTGCTGAATGGTTTCCAGCCCAGCCAATCAGGAGCCGAACCAATTCCTTGCTTGTAATTAGTTCGCAATTTGATTGGTTGATAGAAATAAGCAGCCAATGAGAAAGCAAACTAATTGCAAACACGACGGTCATCTGAAATCCGCTCTATTGTAGCAGTGGCGTTACTAGACTTACAAATGGTGCAAGCGCCTCTCTATCTCCACTAGTTGTTTGCGGTATGGTGTGATAACACCGATGTTGTTCGGTGTAACGGGGGTCTTTGTGATGATCTCTCGACAGAGATTTGACACTAGGTCGGCTTCCATTGCGTTCCATATTCCACTGAAAATGAAGGGGTTAATTCAATCCGGATTTAACTACCTCAAATGAAGTTCGGTTCACAAGTCCACAAGAAATAAGCAAAATAATCGTCTAGGTTTGATAAGCCTAATCTTTTAACTGCCAGAGATAATCACAGATTTTGGTTATTTTGGTTTGTTATCGAGCGGATGGAAATGGATTACGAATTGATCTTTTTGATTTCTTACCATGCTAAACTATTTTCAAACTTGGATTTTTTTTCATATCCTTTAAGAATACTTATATAATGCCAATTTAAGCTCCTTTTTATTTCTAAAACTAAGTTGAAGTTGGGACACGTAGAAGCCATCAGAATATCTTAGAACACTATAGGATTGATGCACCTCAGTAAAAACAATGGGAACACAAGAATAGAACGAGAATACAATAGAACAATGAGGTGCACCAAGCCAATTCACCGATCCCGCATTCATTGTTATACCCCTAGTTACTGTTGCTACGTCGGACCAGCCAAATTTTATCTTTGGCATAGAGCGCGGAAAAGACACCGATTGCAGGGAGGTGTTAGAAGTTGTTGCATACAATTTGGATTTTATATTTTTATCTTGAAAAGCTGAATAATTATTGAAAAATCTGCGATATTCAAGATTGTTGCTCGGACATTTTGAATTCCGTAGGGAAAACTTCCTATTGTTTGCTATGAGTGGGCGGAGCTATCGTCAAAATAGGGATCGGTCTATAGCGTTAGATCTTAGTAGCAGCTGCTACGACATAACTGGAAGTATAGTATGGGATTCTGTGTTGTTTATAGACCGCTGGCCTAGTTTTAATTAAACAATTTACTTGGGCTTCGCGGACACGGCATGCACGAAGATCCAGGTGAAATAAACTTACCCCCTGTTGTCGTTAATTTCACGTCCCCTTACGGCGTCAAAGAGAGCGTAATGGACCTTGATGGGAAAGGGTCTAGTCTCCACCGAGCTGAAAAGGTAACATAAAATTGTTAAATGGTCTTTCCACAACTGTATATTGTGCAACTTACAGCTCACCTGGAAAATAAAAAGCACTTTCGGCTCATACGAGCCCTCGTTAGATGCCAAAATCCAGGTTCATTCTTGAAAGGTCAGTATAGTCACCGCTTCGTTCCATGTGGGACGGTGTTAAGGCTCGCACGCATGCGTCAAACGTGACGTCATGCGGAGCCGGCATCAGGTGCTTGTATACTAATGCCACCCCACCACCACCCAACCAAAGCAAGCAAACAAAACAAGGAAACAAACACGAAATACCTGTAGTTTAGGATTGCGTTGTTATATACATGCTCTGATGGGAACTTAGAGATGTCTGGGTGCATCCGGTACTGCATGTTCAATAAATGGACTGGTCTTTGATTCCCTGGGTGAGTAAATAGCAGGAATGGAACATTAACAACAAATCCGTGGCATTGTTTTAAAGGCTGGTTTCAATAAGGTCTAGTCGTACCAGTCGACCGTGAAACAATGGATTTTGGAATTATTTTATTGTTTCACGGTCGACTGATACGGCAGATAAGACTATATGGAAACCAGGCTTTAAGGAAAATGTCACTGCAAACTTTTTCTTGGCAAACTTACTTGGCATAACTTTAAAGAACTTGTAGAGGCGATCAAACATTGATCGCGGATACAATAGTTCCTTGGCTCTCTGAAAACGAAAAAAGGGTTAGAATGTTTGTAGCGTGAAGCAAAATTGGAAAATCAGCCACCTGATGTATGTATACAGGCTATGCAGTCACAAAAGCAGCAAGTCGGCGTACTGCTCACCTGAGACAAAACGGTGGCGGGAAGCTGTTCCGGGTCACCCACTAGAATCAACTTGGATGGTTTGTACTGGAGGGGGATAAGTATATCGATTTCGCAACATTGACATGCCTGGAATAAGAGTAATAATTAAAGCGGTTAGATCCCGTTCCCCTGAATTCCGCGTTAAATTTCTCTTGAAAAACGGCGTTAGTATTAGAGCGGTTCTTTTCACACTGCTCTCCTTTCGCGCAATCTGTCTGCCTGGCCGTAGTTATTTATTTCATTACCTCATCAATAATAACGCAAGAAAATGGGATCTTCTTTCCCGAGGAGCCCAGAATATCCTGCATCGTCCTGCTTCCACTGCCGCTCAAAGTACAGCACACAATATCGGCACGCAACAGGATGTCCTAAAAAAGTAAAACAAAGGTCAGTAGTTTTGCACCATATAATGGATTATATCAACAGACATAACTACAGCCGGAAAAATACCAGGCACAAAATCACTCAACTTGTCGCGCAACAATGTTGCGTTGCAAGTTTTGGATCGATGTTGCGCGTTTTTCGCTCGCATCAAAAGGGCAGTAGTTTGCACAATGGTGCATTATATCAACAGACAACTAAACCAGGGGAAATACGAGGCACAAAGTCACTCAACTTGTCGCGCAACATTGTTGCGTTGCAAGATTTGGATCAATTTGCGCGTTTTTCACTCGCGCCACAACTTGTCATGCAACAAAAACAATTGTTTCAAGTTGTGTTGCGCGAAGTAGAGCGCAGGTCCAGTTTGAACCACAAATTCTGACTTAATTGCTCGTTTTTCATGGAACTCTGTATATATAGAGGATATTACATGGCCGCGCGGAGATACGAATTTTATCTTCGAGTGTTGAAAATTTATCTCACGAGTGAGCGCAGCGAACGAGTGAGATAAATTTTTAACACGAGAAGATAAAATTCGTATCTCCAAGCGGTCATGTAATGTTCTGTTTATTATATAAACATCAATGAAATACCAAATTCAAATTTTATTTGAGGTAAGTTTAAAAATCGAGCATTCAGCAAAGGCAAGTGTGATATTTTCACATGTGAAAATAACATGATATTTTCACGTGTGAAGATATCAAGTTTTCGCGCGGGAGATCACCTGGTATTTCATTGGTGTTTATATAATAAGACGCAATTCATAATATAATGTAATTCTGTAATATGACGCTCTGAAAATCGAGCTCACGCACGGATATTGCCTTACGTCAGGTTACATCCTACTATCGTGGTTGATTAAATCATCTATCTATTACCCTGCGAGCAGAAGTTTCTTTCTGTCGGTCTTTTATGAGCTAGCAAAGTTGTTCGCGTGACTGGTATTTCACATTGTTGTTTTAATTGTTGGCCTCATCAAAGCCGTGCACAACTTCACGAAACGTTTGTTTCGTTATAGCGAGGCAATAGTATGGTACTTTTTGTTTTTAGCGGAGCTCCTTAGCGGCCGAAGGCCGCAGAGCGGAGCACCATAGGTATAACAGGGAGAATACAATAGCTCAAAGTAGAACTCAGGTATACGATCGACTTCCTTTTTCATGGTTCAGCGGTATTTCCATTTGGGTATCGCTGGCGCGTCCGTGTCTGCGCGCCCCCACACAGGGAAACCAAGACGCCAACACAGAAAAATATGTAACCGGGAGCTCCGCTTTTTCCCAATGGCTAAATCTATATATTATTCTTGTATTCGTGCGGCGTTACTGATAGTCTTTACCGTGCCTAAATAGAGTGTGTGTATGTATGTATTTGCGGCAAACAAACCCACGCCAAATTTCAAATCCGCGAATAACTTTGCTAGCTAATAAAGGCTGACAGAAAGAAACCTCTGCTAGCATGGTATCAGCATTTAACACTAATGTAAAGAACGATCTGTCACGCACCTTTCGGATGCGCGTCTGCATACGCCGTTCATCTGCCGCCTTCTTTTTCTGCTTCCTGAGCCTCTGATCGACGCCCACTCGGTTTGCCGCTAAACGCTCCTTTTCCGCCTTTACGTCTGTTAGCTGAAACAAAGAAGAAAACGAGAAAAATATAAAACAAGGGTGACTCAATCTGAGAGAACGAAGACGAACGTGCACTAATTATGTGTCTTGATTGGCTGTTGTTCGCTTCTAATCCGGCGGATTAGCGAACAAATTGCGCACTTTTTGCGTAAGGCACCAAAGTTCCGGTAGTTTATTGAAGATAAGCTAGGAAGCCACGTTAAATTTTATTCGTAGCGAAAGCTATAGAAGTTTTAATGCGAACCATTGTTTTGCCATTTTTGCCATTCTTGGAATCCTTTATTGTCCATGAGCTTTGCGGCACATCAATAGGCCTCCTCGGCTTGGGCGTTATGTTTTGCCCATTTCAGAACCCGTCGCATTCCCATGAGTATTCTCTCATTGTTTGGTATGCTTCCATATTCATATATCCTTCGGAGCGTAGCAGAAAAAGAAAGAGAGAATACTCATGCAAATGCCACGTGATCTAAAATGGGAAACAATACGCCCAAGCCGAGGAGGTCTATTCCCACAGCTCTGTGGCACCGTTGTTCGTATCACTCTCTCAGACGGTCATTACCATTTGTTCCAACTCTACTGAAGTCTCGTTCTTGAGTTCCTCTTTGAGACGAAAGTGTTCTTTGTCCAACTTGTCCAGATCTACGTCCAGTCTGTGCAGCTGCTTTTTCAAGACGTTCACAGAAGTCGCGTTGCCTCCGGCTCCTCCTTGCCGTTTCATCTGTTCACGAACGATATTCTCGAAAGCATATGATTTGATAGACTCATTAAATCGAGGGCCAAGACGAACAAGAAGCAAGTCGCCACAGTTATTCGGAATGCTATCTGTGAAGGAAAACAACAAGGATTAAGGCTGGGATCATATCAGGCATTAACATTTGTTGAGCTGGTTCGACATAACCGTTTAACATTTTTGAGCGGCCAAGTTAACAAGGCGTTTCCCCGTTAACATGCGCGTTCAACAAAAGCCAACCAATGATGTTGAACTAAGTGTTGAATGATTCACAACAAATAAGAAAATGATTTACTCGCATTAAGGTCTCGTGAAAGGTAAAAATGTAAAAATTCATAAAATGACTTTTTTCCCGAAATTCATTTGATACAGTCCTAAAGTATATTTCTAAAACCTCAAATGACGCGTCAACTGCTTTCCTAGGCTTCCAATGCCCATTCTTTTGTATTGCCCGCCACTCATTTTCTGTAATTTGTGACTCTCCATACGAAAACCCGCATTAACGATTTCTGGCTCTTGACAGGTTTTCGTTACAACGCGTTGCAATGCATTTCAGTAGCATTGGAGAACGTTGCCAACGCGTTGGAAACCATTGATACTGCATTGCCAATGCATTTCCCTTTCGTTGAGAGCATTATGCCATAGCGTTGCAATGCTTTTGAAATTTCATTGAATTTCCGTTTTGCTCCATTAAAGGCCCATCACCAACCGGGATCCTTTGCGCCCTGTTTTCTTTGTTTTCAAATTGATCCATTGTCTTTCGGGTGCTCTGATTGGCTAAGAGTCTGCAAAGGCTCTCGGTTGGTGATGGGCCTTTAACATTTGTTGTCAACGCTTTGTCTAGTCTTGCAAGGTTATCATGCAATTAAATCAAACTAGGTATCCGAAAGCGTGCAAAGAGCAAACATTGATAACCGAAGCTCGTACGTTTTCTGACCTCTGAAATCCACGGGAAAGGCTTGCTACAGAGGCTACTTTTTGAGTCTCATTTTCATTCAAACAAGGCACGAGGAGGAAAACTTGTTTTCCGTTGTGCCGGCGGTAGAACGCTTGAGAATTTTCTTAGAGAAGAAGCGCCTTCGACCTGAATCCACGAGTAATTCTATATCTGAAAGTTAGAGAATAACAACAGCCGCTATCTGCAAATCATTCTGATGAAAACTTTGAATTGAAGCGAAAACTGTAACTATGAAAGTTTCCTTAGCAAAGGAAAAATGAAAAAGGATTTGTTGAATTGTTCGCTGAATCGATTTTCGTAGACTCATATCTTTCTCATATCTATCTTTCTTTGTTTGCATAGAGAAGAATCGCCTTGCTGTCCGTTATCTCTTTGTTCGATCAGCCTCTTCCCCTCAGATAAATAACTCTTCATCTGAAGGCATAAGAGAAACCTCCAGCGCTTTATTCTTGGCGGTGTGTGAAAGAAGTGTTTCATTCAATGCGGCCGATACTGCGGGGAATCACTAGGCGAACGAAGTTTGATTGACGTCTACTAAGAACCAGTCGCGAAATGTGAAACAAATTCGCGAACGCACAGTTGACTGAGAATGAGTGTAATAGAGTGGGTTTCATAAACCCGTGGAACAAAGAGTAATAGTCAAAGTGTAATTAGTCAAACCAGGACAAAGAGAACGAAGAAATTAGAGCGTATTGTACTAATATGCTAAAGTATATTCCACGGGTTTATGAAAACCACTCGGGAGAACTAGTGTACATGAGATATCTGACACTTGAAGTGTATCCTTATTATCGCTGTCGGAAATGTTTTTTTGTCAAACTACAGTCGGTTCGATTACTGCTAATGATAACCCCCGAGTGTTGAGAATCTATAATAAGCGTTGCAATTAAACTTAGAAGCATTTCACTGTTTTGAGAATCGTTGGAGATCGGATGACAATGCGTTGTAGAAGCATTGGTATTTCGTTGGCAATCATTTGCAACGCGTTGTGAACCATTCCCACTGCGTTAAAGCGTTGTCAATGCATTGGTATCGCGCTGTAAAGCATTTAAACGCAAATTTTATTAATACGGGTTTTCGCGTGGAGAGTCACATTTAATAAACTTTACACGCGAATTTTTATTTTTTACTTGAAAAAGATTTTATGATAAATTTTGCGGCCACAAACTGTAAAAAATGCGACTTTCAACTTCGCGACCTAATATTTTCGTAAATATGCAAAATATCAAAAATCGCTGACACGGTTTTGCAGTTCATTTCTCCGAGATTAAAATCCGACAAAGTGTGAAATTGAACAAAACGGTAGTGGTCTGGAGCTTCTCAAGTAAACAAGGTAGTTTTTAGTTCGCGGCCTTAAAAATACAAGAAAAATTAAACTTCAATAAACTAAACTCTAAGATAGAGCAATATTTTAGCTTTAAAATGATATATAGCTGACTATCATAGCATAAATTGCGACGCGACGAGAATTGTTTTCCGAAGACACCCCTCACGGGTTTACAGAGACCTTAAGTGTCAGTCTTAGAAGCAAACGTCGAGGTGCTAGAAAAATGACCAACTGAATGACGGATCTTTAAGCATATGTAACTATAGTTTACATAAACTCTAGCATTACTATAGACAAAAATTGAACACAACGTTTAAGAATAAGACAGGATTACTGTATGTGTCCATTCCACAGTTCACTGCCTTCCTCATAACCCCATTATTACCACATCGTTGCAACAACTTGACCAACATGGCCCAAAACTGAACATGAGTTTAAAAATTAGACGGGACTACTGTTTGTGACCGTTCTACAGTCCACTACCTTCCTCATAACGCCATTATTACCAAATCGCTGCAACGACTTCACTACAGTTAGTCTTCTATGCAAACGACAGAGCAAAAAATTGAACACGAAGTTTAAGAATGAGACCGGACAACTGCATGTGACCGTTCCACGGTCCACTACATTCCTCATAACGCCATTATTACCAAATCGCTGCAACGACTTCACTACAGTTAGTCTTGTATGCAAACGACAGAGCAAAAAATTGAACAGGAAGTTTAAGAATGAGACCGGACAACTGCATGTGACCGTTCCACGGTCTACTACATTCCTCATAACGCCATTATTACCAAATCGCTGCAACGACTTCACTACAGTTAGTCTTCTATGCAAACGACAGAGCAAAAAATTGAACACGAAGTTTAAGAATGAGACCGGACAACTGCATGTGACCCTTCCACGGTCCACTACCTTCTTCATAACGCCATTATTACCAAATCGCTGCAACGACTTCACTACAGTTAGTCTTGTATGCAAACGACAGAGCAAAAAATTGAACACGAAGTTTAAGAATGAGACCGGACAACTGCATGTGACCGTTCCACGGTCCACTACCTTCCTCATAACGCCATTATTCCCAAATCGTTGCAACAACTTGACTACAGTTAGTCTTGTATGCAAACGACAGAGCAAAAAATTGAACACGAAGTTTAAGAATGAGACCGAACAACTGCATGTGACCGTTCCACGGTCCACTACCATCCTCATAACGCCATTATTCCCAATCGTTGCAACAACTTGACTACAGCTAGTCTTGTATGCAATCGGCAGAGCCCGAAATCGAACACGACGTTTAAGAATGAGACGGACTACACCGCTCCACGGTCCACTACCTTCCTCACGACGCCATTATTTCCAAATCATTGCAACGACTTGACTATAGTTAGTTTTGTTTGCAATCGGCAAAGCCCGAAATGGCTACCACTTCGGCACTTCGGACGTTTATCAACGAATTCCCTTTAAGTTGCAAGTACTTTTAATTCCATCATTCTACTTACCCCTACGATTCGGCCTCTCTACTGCTTCACCCTGGACATTTTCCTTGTTGCTGTTTCCTTTCTCCTTTCGCGGCATCGCCTTCAAAATCTTCCGAACGAGCTCATCGACTGCCTCGTTAGAAGGCGCACACAATAGTATCCGAGTCTTGTCAAATAGCTCGGATGGAAGGTTGTCCGTCTCCAAATTCTTAGGATGCTAAAGAGAGATTCAAAAAGTAGTATGTGTCTTTATATAGGAGATTATTTTGTTTACAGGTTGAGTTCATTAGCAAAAGCAATGTTCAGAATCAGACTGTTCGAGGGACCTATAGAGGGACCTATAAAATGATGAGTTCCGTATATCAATAGAGGACTGTCAATGAACATAATTGGAAAATTTCAAGTCTATTGTGCAACGGTCAATTTAGAGAAAACGAAGGTGCTGTTGGTAAACATATCCACCAAACCATATAAATGACTGATAAGACACGTATCAACAATAATTCTTGCGCAAGAGAAAAAGCCTGATAAACACTCACATTGAAAATCCTTGTGATCATCCCTACAATAGTATGCGACTTTCCAGTTCCAGGAGGACCTTGTGTTAAGTTAATCCGCGGTAGGGCGTAACTCTGATGGACTGCCTCGGCTGCTGTGGCAATAACACGCTCTTGGGATTCATTATAAACCTGACAGAGAAAAATAGTAGTGTTACATCCTATACGAACGTCGACGCCCTTTGGTGGCTTCCTAAAGGCTGGTTTCCATATATTCTCATCTGTCGTATCTGTCGCGTCAGTCGACCGCGTCTTAAAACCCATCTTTTAGAAGTTATTTTCAGCAACAGATAATTTGTAAAACTTTATAAGTATATAATGTGTAACCTTGTTAATACGTTGTAAATAATAGTTTGTAAATTAGTAATTTTTTATTATTTTTTAATGCTTGTAATTTTTAACGATTTTAATTTCCAATGTAAAGCACATAGAACGAGGCTATATGCACTATATAAATGTTGTATTATTATATCAACAACACCAAGCAAGAGATTTCATATACCTTGTTCGCGGAAACAATCTTTGGGATTTCATTCGAGCAGAAGAACTGTTCCCCTCTTGGTCTCAGAATGTCTCGAGCTAGTAAGCTCTTCTTAAAGCTGACCAGGCCTTTCCACTGACGTAGCATGGTCAATATTGACGTCACGAACTTGATCTCCATGACAACGCCGGCATCAGGTCGAAAGTGGGCACGCACGCGCAGTTTGATGGTTAGGTTGAACGTCTTCGATGGACTAGCCATATCTGTATATTCAACGAAAAAATGCCTTAATACGATGATTAACGAAAATTGATCATCATGATGCAGCTGTTTCAGGAGGCTAATCTACTACACTGGACAATGATCTGACTGGCTGATACGGTTTGACCACCCACTGGTTGTTTTTGACAGCAGTGGTACGTTACCTGAATCAGCAGTTGTTTAGCCCGAATGGAGTAAATACGCGTACCACGTCGGTTTAATTTAATATCAAGAAAACCTTTTCATTTTGGTACTTGTGGTAATATGTGTGGTAATATGTGTGGCAAATGCGGAAAATGCCATCTTCTTTCCTGTTTGCACTCACTGCTGCCTAGCAACTGTTCACGGAAAGAAATTCAATGGAGCGTTGAATGACAATGGGCAGTTGCACCCACTGTTGAGGGTGGGTAGTCCTACAGAAGTCTGGAATTCCAAGGTGGATACCCTACTAGAAGGTATCCCCTAAAATAGGAATTCTAAGGTGGGTAAAAGTAATTCCAAATTAACTGGAATTTCAGGGTGGGTAGGGACAGCAAACAATTTCCAGAATGAAAATAAAGACCTATTATTATTATTATTACTATTATAGAATGGGTAGCTGAAACTAGGGTCCTCGACAGGGGGGGAGGGGGGCAGATTTTTTGGCGACAGCCAAAATGACATCACCAAAGTGTTGCACTTTTCTCAACGTGGAATGGTATCCCATGCGGTGGTGGTATAGTGAAAAGCGGTTCAACGCCTTACAGTGTAAAAAGTCATATGACTGGTTTGAGTTTGTTCTACCTAACGAGCAGATTTCCGATGAGTGCCAGGGTCAAATACAGCGACCCTCGATAGAGGGTACAGGGTTTTTCCTGGCACATCCCATTAGCACGTACTCGTGCCTCACGAAGATTCTGACTAACGTCTGATTGGATGACTAAACAAAGACTCATAACCTCGACCAATAGGGACGCGTAGAAAACGAAATACTCACCCGATTCGCTGCAAGATGAATGTCTTCTCCTCACTTCATCATAGTCCACATTCTCAACGATCCCAAAACACCTGGAAACGCCATCTGCCAGAGCCACCAGGTCACTCTCCGCTGGCAAGAGCTTTTGGAGTTTCAAATCTTCGGCAACTCCATTAACGGTGCAGTCTACGAAAGTGTAAAGCCCACGTCGAGAAGCGCTGTCAACATTCGCTTGTAAAATAGGCTTTTTTCTTTCATTTTTTCCGTGGTCACCCAGAACCTGTGTTAAAACACGAATCAAAGATCAATCTTCTGCCAAAAGGGCCTGTTTTCAGAGTCTAAAGAGACCTTGTCGGTCACTCCTTTGTTATTGTTTTCATTTAATAATAAATGACGAGACCACGTGAAAATCTCGAAATAGCCATCTTCAAACAAAGTAGTTTTTCATTTAAGGAATTCAATTGAAAATATCGCAATACACTCCCTAAATAAGCAGATGGAAATGGGTGCTTTCTCCGACTCGGTATGTTGCTGGAATGCCATCCAATTCAAATCACCTGTCAATTAATTTGGTAGGTTATAATTGTTAATTTTGTAGATACGTGCATGCACTTGGTCGTGTGTGAGAAATTGAACACTTGTGTCCTTCCAAATGAATCATCAGGTGATCTGAATTGGGTGGCAACAAGATGTAAACGTCGTTAGCTGATTTGGCCTATTAAAGCGGGCGTTCTACTTACTTGATCAACAGCTTCCATCTCCAGTAAGGGGACAAACACATCAACGTACTGGTCAATGGAATCAAATGTCTTGGGAATTCTCCCGTTGTCTTCTATCTTTGGCGCGGCTGCTCTATCCTCAAGCATCGTAACTTTCCAAGATAACATCTTATACAACAGTCCATCATCTGCTAGCGTCCTCGTGGACTCAAGAATGGCCGGAGGCTCGGTAAAGGGCTCTCTGAGGGCCCGCCCTGGTAGGGAACTGGCGATAGGGGTTGCTTGTGGCATGGCCTCTGCTAGGGACACCACGGCTTGATTTGAGGTATCTCTCTGCGTAGAGGTACCCGATTCAGAACCGCTTAAGCCCTCTAAGTCTTGAGTCTTATAGTTACTGGTGCTATCACCAATTGAACAAGACATAGCGGAGTCTTTAGAGGACCCAGGAGCTTCCTCTAGTAGCTTCCATAGAGCAGCTTGACTGGTTTCTTCATCTCTTTGCGAGTCTAGGATCATATCCGCTTCTATACAGTCAACGGCACTTTCTTGAGACCCTAAAACGTCTTCGTCATCACTCTGGAGATCTCCATCCGAGGGAAACCACCGTTCTATGTAGTCCTCTGACTGAATCGATGACTGCGCTTTCACAGAGAGCTCATCTGTAGGTTTTGTTGGTGCTTCTGCTGTGTCTTCTGGCATTTCAACATCATCATCAGCTTCTTGGATAACATCGCTCTCCTCGTCCGAATTTTCAAGTGCTCTGTTAGAATCTAGTTTCTCCACCTGAACTTCCTGATTATCTAACATTCCCTCAACGTCATCATTTTCATCATCTTTTACATTGTCAACATCCTCACCAACGCCATCTTGCCATAGCTGATAATAACCAAAGCTCATATGATCTCTTCCTTCATACTTATCATCAAATCGCCTTTCGTCGTCTTCATTTCCATCACCAGCTTCCGCACTCATCCAAATAGTACCACTTGAAGAAGCGACTGGTTTATCATATGCTGCTCCGGTATCCTCTCCCCACCAGTCACCTTCATTATAGCTGGTATTCACGATCTTCATACTGATATCATTCAACGAAAGCTCGGGTAAGGCAGTAGGGGCTTCATCAGTATCCGATACATGGGGTTCATGAAGGTCACTGTCTGTCTTGATCAATTCTTCATTACGATACTTGTCTACTTTGTTAACCCAGTGTTCATTAAGAGTGTCGTCGCCATTGTCGAAATCATGCTCTCCTGACGCAGTATCTCGCAAATCGTGTTCTTCATGAAATACCTCATCTTCCGGATCACTGATATCCTCATAGCTATTTAACATCGTAGTGGTCTCCTCTTTCCCCTCTGGCGCCTGCGCTATCCTCTTGGTGATGTCGGCACCACCTTTCTCGCTTACTCTTCTCAGATAAGCATTTAAGTTGACATGCCCTTTGCTAGGACTTTTCACTGGTGAATCTATTTTCTTTAGTCTTTTAGTCCAAATCTTTGACAATGGTACATCCGAGTCATACTCGCTCTCTGAACTGATATCATCATACGCAGGAGTAACACTCTCATATTCAAGCTTTATGGGTGCTTCGGCGTTTCCGAACATAGATTGCGGTAGCTTTTGAGGCATTTCTTGGCGCTGGGAATTATCTTGCTGCATGTATTTTGCAAAAACGCTAGGTGGCGAATCGAGAACAAGGCTAGGCGTCCGACTTTGGGTATTTCTGTCCGATGACTGTTTATCTACACTTTGTAACATGCACCTATCAGCACCACTTCCTGGCAAACTATCATCGCCTGGCTCTGCCTTCACAGTAACGGTTTTATCTCTGTTCACTTTTTTGCCGTTTTCTCCTTCACGTGCGGTATATTCCTCATATGCCAGCAGCAACACAGAATCCTCAGAACTGTTTGAACTAGTAGGGGAGAACGGGCCTTTGATAACTGCCGATTGCTCAAAATTTGAATATGCGTCAATTAAATCAGCATCGTCCACTTCGTCTACAAATTCTTCAGGTTCGGGCTCAATTTTTATTTCCAAGGGAACAAATTGTTTGTCTTCTGGGGCCTCTGTTTTTATTACTATGCTTGAGAAGGCTTTGGAAGAACTCGTCACAGCTGTATTCTTCTCCGTGGTTAGGGAAAGGTCATCATCATCAAGAACAATCGGGTCCGTGCTGGAGTCGCCTAAATAAAATAAGGCAAAGAGACAATATGATCACAAAGGTACTTACATTTCGGGGCTTATATTTATTTTAATGAAAAGCAGTTCCTTTGATTAGTGCACAAAAATGACACAGGTTTGTTGGAATAGAAACGCGCCAATGAAAATGCTGGCAAGTTTGGAATTTAGATCACCACGGCGCTTGCAATAATACAATAGAAAATTACTGCGTTTCGTAAAAACAAAATAATTTTAATTTTAAAAACTTCAACCTGAAATATCATTTCAGTCATGACTGCACTCGATATTATCGGTATTTATCTGTACATTTTGAGTTTCGAGTGAGTCAGCTACAATAGCAGTCACGACCCAGCTTTTCGGCATGATCATTTAACAGTATAAAATACCTCGAACTTTTGGCTCGAAGATGAGTTTGACTCCAGAGCACGATTTTCTGGCTTTTCTGGACTTGGGTTTCTTCGATGGGCTTTTTCCGCTAAGAGACTGCCTAAACTGAAGTCCTTTATCTTTCTTTGATAAACTGCAAATAGAGTGAGCCATTCTCAATGTCAAGTCACATGCCTACACACTCTTTTTTGCAGCAGCAGGGACGAAGACAGTAGCAGCAACAACAACAGTAACAACAAAAGAAGCAACAGCAGCAACAATCAAGTTGGTTTACTCAAAAACCTGTAGCAATAGCAGTAAGAGCAGCAACAACAGCAGTAGCAACTGCTGCAGCAGTAGCCAGGGAAATTTGTAGCCAGGGATTTTTTTGGTTATAAAAATTTGGGCCTGTTGATTTTCTTGGGTCCGTCAGACCCTCTTGTCATCTTTTTCCTGAGTATCCCCCTGTGAGCCGCTGCAACTGCAGCAACAGAAGCAGCAGCAACAATAATAGCAACAACTTTGTTGCTCACAAAGCTGGACAGCAACAACAACCGCAAAGCACAAGAGAAACAGGTTAAACCAATGGCATAAACCAGGCGCAACATGATACGAACAGACTGTTTAAGCCGGGAGCTTTTCTACACCTATGTGTCATAAAGAACGCTTCACTTACCTGGTCTTTTTCTTATTTTCTCGCTTTGGTAGCAAAGGAACTGGTGTCTCCAAAGAGTCATCAGAATCTTCTTCTAGATCTGGTGTTTCATCGGACACTTTAACAGCTTCATAGCTGCGCATGCCAGAGCTCGTTTCGCTGCTAACAAGACTTAGGTCTTCCTCCTTTCCATGTTCTAATTCGTATGGGGGCGCACTGATTGCATCAAGTGGTCCAGCCTCCGTACCCGCATCTCTAACATAGGGATCAATTGCGACGCCAGCATCACCACGTTTCGCGACTTGTACTTTCTCTTCCAAAACTTCTTCCGTACTAGATAAACTGGTTTTGCCAGTCTTGCCACGCACTACTGTCTCTTCCGCATCTGCTGTACAAACACTAGAACACTAAAAGGTGGTACTTCACTTACACGTTCGGTGACGATTCCAACATTTTCTCGTTGAGGAGCAGTCGAACTATTCCTGCTGTCAGATTCACTATCACCATGGGTTATCTTATTGATCTTTTCCGGGGCGACAACTTCTTCCCGTTGCTCGGAACTTGATATACTAGTAGTACTTTTCTTCGCTATAGAGTTTGCCACTTCTTGTTTTTGCTGTATGACGCTTGAAGATGTTGTACTCGTTGGCTTTTTCTTCGCTTTATTTGACTTTCTAGGTTTCAATGCCAGTTCATTTTGTTGGGTTAGCCAGGGTAACCCAACGTCAAAAGCTTTCTCTTTAGAACGAGCATTAGCCTTCGCATCATCTTTGACAAATTCGTTTACGATACTACGCTCAGCTGTTGCATGTTTTACTTCAATGTCCGAATCATTTATAAACTTCAGAGATGAAGTCCCTCGGATGTAAAAACCCGACTGCATTGTTTTCCGAGAACTTGACTTTGAGCTGGTTGTTTCACGTTCGCTTTCACCGTGACTTGATCTGTCCCTCAAACTACTGCTATAAGATGTACTACTAAGATCCATTGCGCTTCGAGACGTTGAATAACCTGCTGACGCACTATTATATTGAGTGCCCAATGTAGATAAATGTCTCTTGTCTTGTAAGTCGCGTTGTGGAGTTCTGTTTGAAACAGAACGAAACTTTCCATCTTTTGTAACAAAACAGAAACGAAGCTTCACAGATTTCCCAAATCTCATCATCCTTTTGCGCTTTAAAGGCATTCTCTTGTAATCTACTTTGTTGATAACGACCTTTAAACGTTTAAGCTTTGGTTTAACTCTAGCTGGAATTTTACTTCTTGAATTTGTCGATGCGGAAGGTTTAGGACTTTCAAAAATTGGATCATTAACAGAGTCACTACTTTCTGGGAATGAACTTATGCCAATTCGTGAGTTTTCCTGAGTTGAAGATTTAATAGTCTGAAATGTAGGCTCACTGCTAGAAGAAGTCATTTCTGTCGATGCGTTCACTTTAGGTTTTGCGCTTTTTGGTGAAGGTGAAGGAATAACAGATGTTGGATAACTGCTGCAAATCTTAGCAACAACGGATTTAAAATAATCAGCACATGAATCTGACTGCACTGACGCATATCCTTTTGACTTGGAAGATCTATCTATTTCAGTGGCCGAATCCTCAATGGAGTTTCTACCAGCAACGAATCGGAGATCCTTCTGCACTGAGGCCGATTGTTTTGACTTTGAATGTCTACCACTGCCACAAGCGTCCTCAATAATTGAGTTTCTACCAACAATGGCCCGGAAATCTTCAGCACACGAATTTGACTCTAATGGCATAACATTTGACTCTAATGGCATCACATTTCGTGAGGTAGAAAGGTTAGGGCTCTCTGCTCTTAAGTCCACAGCACAAACATTTGATTGCAATGGCGTCACCTTCCTTGGGGAAGAAGGAGAAGGGCTTTCGGCTCGGAAATCTTTAGCACACGAATCCGATTGCAATGACACTACCTCTTTAGAGGTAGAAGGAGTCGGGCTTTCGGCTCGGAAATCCTCAGCACATGAATATGACTGCAATGACGTTACCTCTTTGGAGGTAGGAGGAGTAGGGCTTTCGGCTCGGAAATCTTTAGCAAACGAATCTGACTGCAATGACACTACCTCTTTAGAGGTAGAAGGAGTCGGGCTTTCGGCTCGGAAATCCTCAGCACATGCATATGATTGCAATGACGTTACCTCTTTGGATGTAGGAGGAGTAGGACTTTCGGCTCGGAAATCTTTAGCAAACGAATCTGACTGCAATGACATTACCTCTTTAGAGGTAGAAGGAGTAGGACTTTGTTTATTAGCAAAATAGCCAACAGCAACCGATCTAGAATCACCAACGCAGGAACCCGATCGTTGTGAATTGTATTTCTTCATGTTCTCCTTAGCAGACGGTTGCTCATTGTTTGTAGCTTCTTCTTTTATTTGGATGAGAGACAACTCACGCCGCGCCACTGAAGGGCGTGGTCTTGGTGGGGTAGGAGGCGGGGATAGAGGTGCTCGAGGAGGTGTCCTTGTAGTCTGTAAGAAAACAGTGAATGTTTATCTTGAGACTGTACTATACAAATGGAGTGCAGTTCAAGAGGGCTCAAACTTCACGGTACGTAAGAAACGTTTCCTACAATTCTCAATCCCTTTGGCTGCACATGAATATAATGACCACCTTTTTTCTAACTAGAGGTCGTAGAAATTTAGGTAGATAGATCCACAAGCGACCAGTATGTTGCAGATTGAAGCACTGGCTGAGTTAACAAACTTCTGGACTGACCTCCTAATTTGAGGTATAATAAACTGTATATCATGAAGTCAGAATACTACTAAAGACCAGATAATGAAAACAAATATGAAACATGAATATGAAACGCCACCTGCATAAGAGCAATGAAACACTAGCATATAAAACCATTCTCAACTGTTGATTCTATGAGCTAAATACCGCATGCTGAGGAACATACCAAACAAGTCAGAGCCAGTCAAATTATTGTACCTGTTTGCACCCAAATTTCAGCGGCAGCTTGAGAAAGCAATTTCAAACCCTACGCAAGACTGCAAGACAGCTTGGAATATACAGTGTCTACATGCCTTCTTTCATCGCATAGAATGAAAATAGAATGAGAAGACCAACATAGCATTTGTCATAGCACTTATCATGACACTCCTTACCACTAAGTATGACAAAATCTTGCTAGTGAAGAGCATGATTCCGGTCTCGAGGCTGGTAGCACTTGACAGCGCCTCATCATTAGCTCGTTTTACTGCGGGGTCCAAGCTTGCATCTGCGTCTCGAAGCAGCTGTTTCAAGGTTTGTTTGGCTGGGACTACAACTGATAAGAAAACCTAAAACAAAATAATGTAGATCAGAAATCAAAGAAATAGAGCTAACATCAGAAAATTCGATGAACTTGGTTTTCTTTTATACGCTTGGAAGAAGGCCATAGAGTGAAAATCATTACGAAAACCTTGCACCAGCATTAGGGACAGAAAGTGAAATTTCTAGATCGGGCAAGGCTATACATCAAATAGTTGACCTTTGCTTGGAAGGCATACCGGAGTGGAGTGGAGTAGAGTAGAATAGTTTATTTGTACATTAATCGCCTATGAGCATAATGCCTAATCTTTGCAGATCATTTGTCACCTTGTGATGCACTGCGTTTTTAGCCAGTACTGCAACCCGCACTAAATCCTCTACCCAAAGCTCTCCTGTAGGACGTAGCAGGTTGGTCTTCACGTTCTTGCGCAGCATGACATGAACCATATCCAGCTTCTTGAATAACACCTCATTACAGGATATACGGTTTCTTGGGATTTTACCTTAAAAACAATTATTCCAAAAGAAAATTTCAAACTTGGGAAGTTCAATATTCATATTGAACTAAGAGACTTACTTGCTTGTTGGTGGAGGTAGCGAATAACATTAGAGATATAGCCCTCCATGACATCTCCATAATCCAAAAGGGATATGACAAAGGGCCCGAACCAACCAAGTGCAGTTTTGGGTATGCTACTAGTTGGAAGACTTCTAGTAGAGCTCTGGAAAAAGACAAAAAAAAGCAAAAATAGTGAAGAAAAGGTTTGAATTTTCATGGCGCTGTTAGTGTGCCTTGTTACAGGACTGGAAATTGGAAACTAAATGTTTCTCAATTTGGACTAAAATTCATGATCCAAAATGTGACCTCGTTTTTTTCTTAATTTCCAGCCCTGTGTTAAATTCCTAGAATAAGGTAGTCTGAGAAAGCTACTGTAGATCTGCTAGAGTACCTGAGACCTCTGTGGTGGTATCGTATCTGTGTCCCCCTCATCCTTAATGAACATACTAACAGATGCTGCCTCAAATTTCTTCATCTCTTCCTTAAACATCTGATGCCCAGTGATGACATCAAAAACAGTTGCAGGATGGAGAAGGCTCCACAGTCTAGAGCTGTATCTTTCTAATATGATCACAAGGCACCTTAAGGCCGGCCAGAATGTTGATTCTCCTGGAAAATGATAATGATAGAGCAATGAAGACAAGGTTATGCAAAACCAGTTCATAGTACCCTGGGCACATGTTGAATTTTTGCCAAACAACCAGGGATGAAAATCCTAGACCAGGCCGCTTTGACAGGTACAGTATTTTCAAACTGGCCAAATGAGTTGTGACACAGCCTTTTTTTGATTTGGAGATAAAGTGTTTTTACCTTCAGTAACAGACCCTCGGATGGTGTTCATGATTGTGATAGGCAATTCTCGACATCCCTCAACACCAAAGAGCTTGACTCTAACAGCTTCGTCATCCAGTTGAGACAATATCCTGCACAACCCTAGCCAGTATGCTCTCCGAACAGGGATCAGGTGAGAGGGCAGGAGGGTAAAACCCTCATGAAAGAGAGTGATATTCTCAAAAAGATTGATCAATGAGACTTTGACGACCCACTGAATGGTTTCCTTTACATGTACATTGTCAAAGTCATCAGCAGACAGTGGCTCGAGATTATTGACAGCTCTCTCACACCACCTACGGACCTGGTAAAACAGAAAGCAAAATATAAGTTTTTCCCTAGATGGTATGGTTATGAACTCTGTGTTTAAATGTACATTAGTGAATTCCTGTATAAAAACAAGCAACCATGCTTTATCGGGTGATATAGACACAAGGATGCAGCCAGAGCATCTATTATCCCTGATACAGCACAACTGCAAGTTTTTTGTGCAAACGGAATGGTTATAATTTTATTTGAGTTTGAGAATGGTTCTTAAAGAGCATGAATGCATGGGCTTGCTTCTCCTATATTGACCATGGTGTCACAGTTCTCTGAAGTTTCGAATAAAAGTACAGAGCAAAATAATAGTACAGAGTGGAAAAATACAAGTAAACTAATAATAATATAGAGGAATACAGCCGATTGCGTTTGAGCATTTTACCCTAACAGTTCGCACGTTATGTTTGAACGTTTGAAAGTTGCGTTTCTAGGAGTGAAACGAGGCGTTTCTATGGCGAACCAAAGAGTTCTGTCCTCTCTGATTGGTCAGTGAAAAATACACATGGCGGTTGCCCTTGGAAACATCCGACTTTTTGTCTCACAACGCAACTTTCAAACGTTCAAACGTAACGTGCGAACTGTTAGGGTAAAACGCTCAAACGCAATCGGCTGTAATAGTATAGAGTGGAGAAAACACCATTTTCGCGCTATTCGTGAGCAAATCCGCTGACACGACAACTCACAGTCTGTCTAGTTTCCAGTTCTTCAGTGAATTGTACACATACCTGTGGATTGGGATGAATAAGTAGAAGATAAACCCCTGGTAGTTTGTCATTAATCGACAGCTGGCTTGCATGGTTAAGAGCTTGAAAGGCTCTCACAAAGAGTCCGGCCAGACAGTGATCAAACAGGAGGCGAGGAAAGTGTAGGATCTCCTGGACTGGAACAAGGAGCTTCCCCACGTTCTCCATTCCTCCAGTAATGGTAGGCTCAAGATGTTGAATTTCTACTTCACCAAGAACCTAAAGCAGGTGGAATAGAAAATGTATTAATTACTTTAATAACAACTTGGTTCCTTGTGAGCTTCACTTGTTTCCTCTGCACAATAAAATACTTTGCTTTGGACTTATACAGTGCTTGTGATTCACCCAGCGTATAACATGATAGTAAACTGCATGCATAAAATTGCAGTCCGCATCTTAGGGATCAGACATCCACATCTGTAAACCACATTTGAACATGGATATGGATATTTGCAGTATATATGCATATACTGTGCATACATTTACATTTATTTATTTATTAGCTTACATCCTGAACACTATTGCTGGCCGATGGCTGAAGCTGTACTCTAATTCCATTCAGTGCTCTTGTTATCCAGTGAGTTAGTCTTTCCACATCTGCCTTCCATAGTGCCTGAAAAAAAATTCAATCATGTTGGGTCACTGACTCCTACTCTGAGGTCACCAATGTTTGTTTTTTTGTAATTAATGCAAAGAAGGGAATAATGACTGCTTTTTGTGTAGTTTGTCCTACAACGCATTGTTTACACTTTTTTAAGACCATGTGTCTGACCTGCATGACAATGTTATCATGCCCTTGTAAGCTTGTGTAAATGAATAAATAAATGAATACTGCAATAAACTTTAAGAGTATAACTGCCAGTTTATTTCTGGTACCTTAAGCAATAAAGGGGGGACTATTTTTATTGCAGGATGGATTAAAATTCAAGTAGATTGAGACAGATTCATTCCCCAATGAAAGAGAAATCTCCTTTGCATTGCAGTTTTGAGGCTAAAAATAGGCATCACCCAAGTTGTATACAGGGTCTTCAAGATAAGAGAAACCCTGTGCGATCTCTAGATTTACCTTCTCCCTATGTGGCTGCACTACCAAGAGCTCATCCTTAATGCGATGATACTCCAAGACACAGTCTTGGCAATATAGCAGATCTAGTAAAACGTCATGGGGCCATTCATACCAAAGTTTCTCACTGAGTGCAGGGAAATGATCCTGCATCCATGCCGTACCACTGCACCATTCACAATTTCTCTTGGTGACCAGATAATCTGGAAACCTAGAACTGTCCTGGAAAATGTATTGATAAGAATTTAGGTACAGGTCTGGTCAGAAACATATAAGTGAGTTGAAACATGTAACAGCGCGACAACCTGCGAACAACTCGCGATCAAAAAACACCATATTTGGAAAGCAACAGATTCTTCGCTTAGCCAATCAGCAACGGGAGATGTTATTCGTCATGTTTTCTAAAAATAACGCGCGCGAACTCCCCACAACAGAAGCACAAGAATGAGTTGAGAACTGTTTCTTTTCCATGCTCAAAATCCATCAAAATAAGGCTTAAAAGCACCACGAAGAAGAACAAATAAAAATCTAAAGATAACAATTTATAAAGAAATAAAATCGATAAGCTTAAGTTAATTTATAAACTAAACGTTTTTTAGTTCACTACAGAAAGAAAAAAACAACCACATTTTTTTGTGATCGAGCCTTACTTGTTTGTTTTGGCTTGATTGGATCCTTCGTTCTTTCTTTGGCATCTCATTTTCCGGTACAAATTCAACGACCACATATCTTGAAGTTTATAACTATTAGAGCACTGGAGAACTACTCCCCTTCTTCTGTGTTTGTTGTTTCATAAGAACGGATCCCTTGCAAATAGCCGAGCTTTTTCTCCTTCGTTCCTACGTGTAAATTAGTTCCTTTTCGATCAACAGAATCCAGCCGACGTTGATATTCATTTCTCCCGTTCTGGTTATTTCTTCAATAGCTTCTCAGAGTTCCTAGCCATAAAAATCTGCTTGGCCAACTTCTTTTTCTTGAAGTCCCGAAACTGAGTCAGTGGTGTGAGTTTTAACTTTGCAAAATATGCTCAATTCCTGAATTATTTTTCTCCTTCTGAGAAATTTATGCATTTGGTTGAGCTTGGAAGTTCTTCTTACAAAGTTCATTGGTTTTCCAGCAGGAAATCTCGTAGAAAAGCCGGTAAGGCTTCCAAAAATCTGCAAGCATCGATGAATCAGAATGTAGCTTTGCAAAACGAGTACCGAAGCCTGCCGTGCTCGCCGTGTGCAGTGAAAAGTCACATCTGAATTTTGATTGGCTGCACGCAAGGACATTGTTTTCCAAATATGGTGTTTAGTGATTGCGAGTTGTTCGCAGGTTGTCACATCAGATTCATTCGTCTGTTACACGTTTCAACTCACTTATATGTTTCTGGTCTGGTGAAAAGATAATCTGGAAACAGAACTGTCCTGGAAAATGATGTATTTTATAATATTTTTAGCATTTTACTCAAGTGGAGTAATTTGAATAGAGCAGAAATGAGCTTTCTATGAATTTCTAACTTCACAATTTATGAGAAAAATTTATATAAGCTCAAGATTTTGTATTCAAGTAGTCCTATTCAAGTAGACAAAATTCCAAATATATGATATCGGGAATTAAATGATGAGGTAGGAGAAGAAACTATAATTTTCTTCTCCTACCCCATCATTTATATAGCTCCTGTATGTGGAGCACACTCCGGCAGGAAGGAACCACAACTCTCCACTTATCTGATATTATCCGGAAATATGTAGCTAATTGCATGAAATCCCAACTGTAAGTTATTCCTTCATTTCTCTCCTCAATCATTATTTTATTAATATCACAAAACCCATGTTATTCTTTGTATAAGGCCTGTTTAAAACATTGCACTTCTCATCTGCCAAATGTAATTTCGGCCTGCGGCCTCATGGGCTATTGGCCCGTAGCCCTTTCGGGCTTGAGGTCTAATTGTTTAAGTATTTTTACCGCCTGTGATATAAAGTGAAACTATTTCCAAGCCCAAAATAAGTTTCAGGACAATTAGGTTTGGCACATGAGAAGCAGGACGTTTGAAATGGGCCTACGGTGAGCAGAGGCTACATGTACTTTTTATCTTCCTGTATTTTTCTTTTATTGTATTCTTGAGGTTTTCAACTTCACAAGTTGCCTCTTCAAAACACAGAACAAAATAGAAGTGGCCTCTGCTAGCAGGGAATGTGATCCCTTGCTTTTAAATCTTCACAATGTTCTGTCAGGATTTTGAAGTGACATTTAAAGTAGGTATCTTTCATATGATTGTAAACCAGCTGCTATACTTAGAATGTTTACTTTTGGCACAATGAAAATCTAACCATTCTCCCAACTCCCAAAGAGACCCACTGTGGGAATTGGCGAGTTTTACGCGCCAAAATCATAAAATATGACCCACGTGTTGGGAAGTTTTATGTCATGTATTTTTTGCTGCTCATCCCGCAAACCGGTAAAACAGAAATCCTCCTTTTAATGAAAATTGCAAAAATATTTCACTTCATTTCTTAAAAGCATAATATAACTAAATAAAGATATCAAAATGTTTGACGTCGCACTCAGCATTGTTTGGCACAAATCATAACAAGATCTCAAATAACCTTAGCATACTTAAGAACAAATACAGCCTTATTATTTGCTAAAGTGCATAGCGAATTCAAACAATTAATATCCTAACTTCTTCTAAAATTAACCCGGAGCAATCTCCAGTTATAGAAAGCGTATTTAGTGAACTATATACCGGCTTTCCAAAGATCGCAAGAGAGAGTTCTTACCGTAAGTTGAGCATCAAGCTCCATTTGGATTTACAAGAAACAACGCTGCACGATAACTAACGCGTTTTCTGGCCAGAAGGATGAAATTCTGCCCTAAATTCTGCTCCATATGTGTAAATCTGAGAGCTTTCCATGTTAATCAAGGCGAGAAGATTTCGCCTTTACTCTTTTTGGCGGGCATTTTTTTAAAGAAGCCCCCAGCTAACCACCGGCCATTTTGTTTTCACGGGTGACTGGCGAGCCGACTAAAGTCAGAAATGTGACGTCACTGACATCACGCAACATCGCGTGTCACGTGGTCCTACAATGACTGTAGCTAGGTACGTGTGACTGTATCTCAGCCTCTTCGTACACGCAGCTTGCCATTTGTTCATGCAAACAAATTCTGCTTGAAACCAACAGCAAACATTCCCGAATGAGAGAGTGGCTCACTGAGCTCACAAGAGATATTTTTTTTGCGCGATTAGATTACCGAACCGAGGTCGGCGCAATCCGATACGATCCCAGAGCCTGACGATCCTTTTACGAGTTTGGATGAATCATCGCCGCCTTTATTACAAACAGCATGGAGTTCCCAGTTCTAACGATCAATGGACTTAGAAAAGTCTAGAAGTCAGTCCTCCACGCTCGAGGTCCTGCGCCTCGCGGGCGATTAATTAAAGTTCCAGCGATTTTCGCGGCCGCGAAGAAGTGAGAAAAAATAGCGCTGGCTCGAGCATGGGAGTCCCGCTACTACTTGGGTTACACGACAGGGATTTTTTGACACGGCTTGGATAAATCCTCCCCCATTAACATAATTTTCCAACCTCTACCCTGAAATTAAATAGAGTGTATGTCGTTGTTACAAGGCAAGATGGTGGGCTACTGAAGCATGCGGATCGATCGACGGAGGTGCGTTGGGTGTGGACGCACCACCGGCTCTTTGCAATACACAAATGGTTTCAAACGGCACAATGTAGTCCTAAAGGCTCTAAGTTCTAGTAGCCCTATTGACAAATCTGGCTCTTCAAACCAGAAACGCTTATACCCTTTTCAACCTGGATCAGCCTCTGCATGCTATAAAGGAAGGCCTCTCATCACAGTTTTGACTTGGGCGTTAAGCCCTGGCCAAACGAAACGCAAGTTCACGCAAGTCGATGCAAGTTGTGACTTGCACAGACTTGCGCTGAGGTGGCCAAACGTTTTGTGACTGTTTTGGTGCTTTGCGCGCGCTAATGACGATATCATCACGCCACTTTCGAACACTAGCGCGCTAGTGTTTTTCTTGGTAAAAAAGACAAGAAAAATAAAGAAATCTCACCCATTTCTTGTAAATAATAGCTAGAAATATAAGTGCAACATTTTCATGACCTATTTTGGTCAAGTACTTCGTTAATTTGGAAAACGAAGAGAATTGGAAACTTGCATCAACTTGCGATGTGGTGGCCAAACGAGACGCAAGTTGCGTGAAAATTTGAACATGTTCAAAGTGGACGCAAGTCAACAGAAGTCATCGCAAGTTGGTGGCCAAACGAGCGCAAGTTTTTTTCTTTTTTCTTTTCTGCTTGAGTTGTGCTTCAGACCACAGCCTGGTCCCCGGCGTTCCTCGTATGCAGTGATATGGTAAACCGCTGAATGAATGTGCGCGGGCTCAAACACTGCCAGAGACAGGAAGCCCGCCCAGAACGCCAGGGACTAGGCTGATCAAAATACTGATCATCACCAATTCTTAAGAACACACCATTTAATTTGATTTTTTTTTTACATTTTGTTCTAAAAATACACACTGACCTGGCGCAAGTTCGCTCATCCTCGGAGGGCGTCACGGGATAGTAAACGAGGCGCGCGACAGTACCGAGACAGTTGACAGTAGATGGGAAGGGGGGAGCTCCCCCGGGAGCTTCCCACCAAGCCCTCTACACCACCGCGAACGTCGTTCACGATCCCGCAACGCTCTCTGACATCCGGAGGATAAATAGAGGATATTACATGGCCGCGCGGAGATACGGATTTTATCTTCGAGTGTTGAAAATTTATCTCACGAGAGAGCGCAGCGAACGAGTGAGATTAATTTTTAACACGAGAAGATAAAATTCGTATCTACAAGCGGTCATGTAATGTTCTGTTTATTATATAAACATCAATGAAATACCAAATTCGAATTTTATTTGAGTTAAGCTTAAAAATCGAGCATTCAGCAAAGGCAAGTGTGATATCTTCACATGTGAAAATATCATGTTATTTTCACGTGTGAAGATATCAAGTTTTCGCGCGGGAGATCACCCGGTATTTCATTGGTGTTTATATAATAAAAAGTTATTTGTGCCCGTCTATTATTGCCAACTATCCTACAACTTCTACCGTGCGACGCGCGCTGTTGGGGGAGACTTCCAACACAGGCCGTGCAAAGCATGCTCATAGCGTTTACTAGTAGCAATTCTCTTCCCATGAGTACACCCCCTTTTTGTAAGAACCACTTCTATAAGCACGTCAAGGTAAACGCAAAAAAAATGCTATTAAAGAGCCAGTATCAGCCACTCGTTCGTTGTTTTCGTTCGATATTAGAAGAATAATTAAGTGTAGAAATATCTTAATAAACATCTAATTACAAAGTTTCAGACTTGATTTGCCAACTTCAATCGAGAACACTGCTCTATATTCTCTAAATTAGCCGATGGAAATGGATGCTTTCTCTGACTTGGTATGTTGCTGTGCTGTCGAAATGGCGGCTGACACAGGCTCATTAACCATAGTGCATTTTACCAAACGACGATAAAATAAAGTAAAATTTACCTTGGACGAGATGCAATATGAATTAAATTTTCAGATATAATAAAAGAAAATTAAAATAAAAGCAATAATTATCT
This sequence comes from Scolanthus callimorphus, assembly GCA_033964015.1. Lineage (NCBI taxonomy): Eukaryota > Metazoa > Cnidaria > Anthozoa > Actiniaria > Edwardsiidae > Scolanthus > Scolanthus callimorphus. The sequence continues at coordinate 27,692,267 of CM066912.1, read as the reverse complement.
TAACCGCCAATGTCAGTGGGATCTCTCTTTGATGTCTTTCTTTTGATGAAAATCAGCATTTTTTGGTGACGCAGAATTCAATTTGTGTAGAAAAAAAGGAAAAGGTGTAATTAGTATGACGCACAATCGCTATCTAAACTAACCTCTAACAATGACCCCTATGGATATTTCAGGGTCAACAACAGACCCTGTGGAAATTGCAGGTTCCTCGATAGGGGTAACGGATATTAAATAGTAAAAACCATTAGAGTAAATTTCGTATGATTGAAGGGCCGCGACTGGCGCGGCATGGTCGCGGTCGCGGCAAGGAACCTGGTCTGCTGTAGATACGGAATGAAATCGCGTAGTCGTGACACTTTTCACAGTCATACGAAATCTGCTCTAGTAACCTTTGTTGAAGTTACTTTCCTCAGGTAACTTGGTTTTCTAAGGCCTACGGCAAACGCCGAATATCAGCCGCTCTTCTTCTGTCGAACCTTTCCTTTTTCAAAGGATGGCGCTTCGTTATACTTTATAATCTTGAGAAATTTCTATTGTTTTGAAATGGAACGGCGCGACTCTGGCACGGCGTTTGCCGTAGGCCTAACACACTACTAGCACATTCTTGATCTACTAGCGCACTTTGTGGAAGGTAAATTTCTAATAAATACCTTCCCTTTAGTGCTCATTTCTAAATCTAATTCATTAAAGACGATTTCTCAAATAAATTCCTGAATAAAAACAGGCCACTCTTGTTTCAGGAGATACTGCGGTTTTCATGAAATCCTGCGAACCCTCCACCAAACGAAAGCGTTTTCGTGTCTGTCAGTCAAACGTCAAACACCGCCGTCAGTTTTATCCTGGAAATGCTTTTGGAGCTCGAAAGTGTTAGGTAATCTTTTGACTAGAATTGGAAATCTAAAACAATAGCTAGCCTGACAATTTTATAGTCGTTTAAAACTTGATGGACGCCAAAACGCAGTTTAATGATTGGTAATTTAAAGTTGGAGTTTGCATAGTTATGAAAATCGCAGTAAACAAATTAAAACAGAAAGTTGTGCAGGACTCGTCGTGTGACCCTAAATAAAAGTATTTTACATAGAACCGAAATTTAAACTAGTCATTTCAGTGTTTCCATTATTTTCCAGTAATTGCCAATTACATCTTGGTTTGGCCACTCTCAAAGTCGAAAAGTTTGATGATGTCTGTCAGGCTCTCGTCGATCCTCTTCCCGAACGCTTTCGCATCCTGTCGTGAAAACAAAACGCACGGTTACTATTTACGGCCTATTCTCTGGCTTACGAAACAAGGCAACTTGCACACTACACTGCAAAATAACGTGTCAAAAGATACATGTAGTCTACATGATTTGTTAAACATCGACGGCAAAATTGCCAGAATTCGATTTATCAATAGGAACGAATTATTTGGTATGACCAAATGCTTGCTGTAAATATGTGGGGAACTGCAGTCCAAAACAACACTAATTCAGATGCTCACACTTTGATGCGACAAAACGCCATAGTGAGGAAGCTACCATACCCACGTGATCAGGCTTTAATACCGGGCGCGTGAGACCGTTTGCTTTGCCTCACTTAAGTACTGTAGTCCAAAACAATACTAATACAGTTGCTCACACTTTGATGCGACAAAACGCCATGGTGAGGAAACTACCATACCCATGTGATCAGGCTTTAATACCAGGCGCGTGAGACTGTCTGCTTTGCCTCACTTAAGTACTGCAGTCCAAAACAATACTCATTCAGTTGCTCACACTTTGATGTGACAAAACGCCATGGTGAGGAAACTACCATACCCATGTGACAAGACTGTAATATACCAAATCGGCTGTTTACATCTTGTTGCCTCTCGATTCAGACCATGTGATGATTTCTTTGGGTGGTTACAATTGTCAAACGTTTCTCAATCGACCGAGTGTATGTGCAGAACTAACAAAAGTATCCAACCAAAGAAATCATCACATGATCTGAATTGGATGGCAACAATGTGTTCTATTGACTGTATTAAGGGCCGCCTCACCCTTCCCATAATGCACTGCTTCGTCGCCATTTTCGATACCAAAAAAAGCTTTATTAAGCAATTATTGGATGAGGTTTTTGTGATTCCCAGAATAAACAATGTCGAGACAGGTGGAATCAGGCGAGGCCGTGAGGCCGAGCCTGATTCCATTGGCGAGACATTGTTTATTCTGGAAATCACAAAAAAACGAATTCAATAATTGTTTTATTATACATTGATTCAGTAAAAATACTTTTTTTTCTGTCAAGCAATTTCTTTTACACAAGCGCCTTGTTAGATAGGGAAAACATTCAAGTGCTCTAGTCCCATTATGCATTGCGCGCGTAGGATCAAGAATCAGCTAGCTGATTCCAAAGTGCGTGATTCCCAAAGTAAAGCGCGCGCTTTTAGCCAATCAGAATCGAGATAGTGAGTACAATGTATTATAATTTTCCATGTCAGCTTGGCGCATTTTAGAATTCATGCAATGAATAAAGTAAACAAAGCAATGTACCGTGAGCAGGGTTAGAATTAATGGATTCCTAATTGCTCCTTTACCGTGTTTCCAGCGGATTTCTTGCACGTGATGTGGAAGAACAGCAGGTCTTCGCCACCGATGATGTACGAGACACCATAACCATCGTCTGCAACCTAAAGCAGAGAAGAGTATAATATCGCTAAGCACAAATGTTTATGTAAAGGTACCTTTAACATAATAATGGGGAATTGCCTTGATATAGCATACAAACAAACTATAATTTAGATTAGTACAATCCCTCAAGCAATTGGTCGAGACGTTCGTTATGTTTCGTCATAATGCTATATTCCCTATATTCTATATACTTTAGTGTCAATTGCCTGTAATTCAGCGTCCCCACTGCAAAAGGCATTAATAAACTATATCTATCTATCTATTATTTCACCTATCTTCTTAATAGTCATCAAGACCACGTCGAGGTGACTATTCGCCGATTTTCACGGAGCCTGAGACGACTCATAAGTGACTCAGTTTTCGCAATTAAAACAAAGCTCTCTCGCGCTCCTGCAGGTGAATATTACATTGAAAGCATTGGGGATCGCGCGCACACTTTATTACTAGAAGCTCAATATACGAATAGTCATCAAGACTACGTCGAGGTGACTATTTAACAATTAGACTACGAGTTCGAGTTTTATATGAGTCAATAGATAGTTAACGAAGCGCGTAGCGCCGAGTTGACTATTTGAGTCATAGAAAACGAGAACGAGTAGTCTAATTGTTTTAGTAGAAACCCACTAGCATACTACCTTCGAGTTGTTGCTTAAGGTAATTCCCCTGAAATAAAACTTGTCGTAGAATTTTTTTCTTAATTTGTCTATTTACTATTTAGTATATAAGGAATGAAAATATGAAATAAAAAGAGGGGGTGCCCATGCTCGTTTAGAAACTGTGATGGCGCAAACATACCCCATTTTTAGTGGCTGAGGGCTATTTTGTGAAGGAATACGTGAAACAAGAAAATTGTGATAAAACGCTCACTATGAAGCAATCCAGTTCGCTTGCAAGTTTAAACAGAACTATTGGATGCTTCACTACCTAGGACGAACAGTGGAATGTTTAATTTTCTATGCGTGTTGACGCTACTCTTGAAAATGTGCGCACGCTCGTGATAATTTGAGAGTCTTTGGTGTCTCATTTTGTGGCTTTTTATGACGATAGCTCAAAAACTTGTCGTGGAAATTTCTTTAAACGTTTTTTATAACAGGGGAATGATAGTCTTATCAAAATGGTAAAATAAAAAATGGGGGTGCCCAATCTTGTTTTCACGCAATATCCCAAAAAGTGACTTTTTCTTGGTGTTTCTCGCTCAAATGGGGATATTTAGCTTGCGCGCGCACGCTCGATTGCGTCATTTTCGAACGAATTGATCGCGCGTCCATGCGCAGAACAGCGTGCGCCGTGCAAAACAGGGGAATAACCTTAAACGTATTTATTTTCATGGTTTTAGAAAGTTTTGCGCTAGCGATTTCGCTACTCACAACCTATTACGTGATAGATAGCGAGTAGCGGAGCCAATCAGATTGCAGGATTCGTGATAGCAGGCGACGGAGGGGGAGTGGAGCAGCAGCAGGACCGTTGGGAAGAAGCTAGCACACAAACATACACCAATGACGTCACCTACCGGTCCGAATCCTCCTCCTGCCGTGACCATTTCCGGGTTTTTAGTCAGGTCGAGTTTCTTGGTCTGCTGAATTGATGTCTGGAAAGAAAACGACATTACTCTAATTCGCCTTTGTCACACAAGCGCTATCTTGAATTTTCAGCCGATTTATTCAGCATGGAAACGAGGCCAAGCGGTGTGCGGGTTTTGCTCATGTTAAAAAGCGAAGCCTGATGCTAGGATTTATCGTACAAAAGTTGACCATGCTACCAAAAGCAAAACACGTTTTAGGGAGACGAGGGGGAAAAGAACGCCCCATGGGTATCCAAACATGAACAACATGGGAAGGAAAAATATACAAGGAATACAGTATCGTACCTGACTTGTAGACAACTTCCATGGCGAGCTTAACGCCTAGCAAGACAAAGAATGCGAAGGTTTGAAAATGTCTCAGCCAAACAAGCTGCTAGTGAGTTACTTTGCGACTACATCAACCGGGCCATCCCGTAAAAAGTTTGACATTTAGAGATTCAAACCATTTCAAGGAAGTTTAATACCTGCAACACGCTTGACGATTTAAGTGTTTTAAAGTTATTTCTGCTCAGACCTGAAGATTTAAGTGTTTTAAAGTTATTTCTGCTCAGAGTTTTCAAAACAAGAAAAGCGAATATTTCGATTTCTGAGATCTCAACAAAGTCAAGATCCTTTGTTCTGTACTCGCTTTCTGATTGGCTAACTTCTTACAAAATGACCCGGTTGACGTAGTCGCACAGTAATAGAGTAAAGAATTGATGTACCTCCTTAAGGAAGGGCGAGTCCACTTCAAGATAACGAGAGACTACGTAAAGACAGAATAGATGACGGTCGATTCCTGCAAACAAATTTGTCAATAATTACTATGATCTCATTTACATACATTTGAATATCACGGTAGACATATCAGGTACCTAAAATGTTTTCCATAGCCGCTGAACCTTTTCAATTACTTATTTTCTCGCAGAAAAGAAATAGGGTTTCCTGTGTCACACGCGAGCGCGCGCTAAAAATGGCGGGAATTTAGGCGGGAAAATTGAGCTAAGGGACCGTTCATTTTTTATCAGGGAGGGGGGGCTGGTGGAAATGAGGGGGGGGGGGCACCCAAAAAAATACGGCCTCAAAGGGGGGGGGGGTCACCCAAAAAATACGCCACTAAAGGGGGGGGGGGGCACCCAAAAAAATACAAGTACATAACAGGGAGGAAACGAAACGTTTGTATTTTTTACAGCATGCAATATGTTTGTTACATGTTTCAACTCGCTTATATGTTTCTAATTTCACTCCATACTTAATAAAAATTTTGGCGCGCTTCGCGCGCATGCAGAATTTAACATATAATATGCACTGATAGGCCTGCCGGGCAGTCTCTATGTTTGAAAGAACACACCTAAGGTAAGCGTGAGTTCAACGTTTAGTCATTTGGGCTAAACGTTAATTTCTTCATTTGCGGAGCGCATGAAAAATATTACCTAAAGGCTCAGGAGCCCTTCACTAGGAGCTTTCATCTAACCTATATAATTAGCGTATTTCCTGGGCTCCTGACAGGCTTTGGTTACTATACACAAAAAACCCTTTTTCTGAGGCTTGATGAAATGCGGTTATCAAAAGTTGGGCGCGCTTCGCGCGCAAAGATTATGTGACCCCCTCTTTATATAAAATGTCTTCTACTAGGTCAAATAGGGGACCTGAGATGGGTGTCACGAAAACGCTTAATAGTTCTGAGGGGGGATCGGTTCCTTAGCTTTGACAGAAGTAAGAAAAACGTTAAGAAGAATGAGACTGCATCACTTAGGCAAGAGTCGATCTTACAGGGCAAGCATTCATAAGGGGGGGGGGGGGCACCAGAAAAAATACATTGGATTTTGGGGGGCCACCTAAAAAAATACGGACATGAAAGGGGGGCCACCCAAACAAATACAGGGTCTCCCCTCATTTCCACCAGCCCCCCTTCCCTGATAAAAAATGAACGGTCCCTAATCAGAAGCGTTCCTTACACAGCAAATGTGCTGTTGAAAAACACACGTGCTAGGTGACAAGAATTAACAAGAGAAAAAATAACTCAAATGAATTGCTTCACCTTTTCCTTCCATGCACTGCCTGAAACCGAACACGTGACGATCAACAGCTTTTTGAAAGAGCGCTTTCCTTTCTTCTTTCTAAAATCAAAAAAAAATAAAAATATATATATATATAAAACCCGAAAACAAGAACATTTGTCATTAATACTAAAGGTACAAAAAAACCTTTTGGTTACGATTGTTGTTTAATACATTAAGTACTTGCCGTTGCAGTGGGATCAAGCATGGCATAGACAAAATTGGTAGATTCGATTGTACAAGGGCGAACCGTTTCTGTGCGTCCCTCCCTGAAGACAAAACATTGATACGATATTATCTGCGCAAGCCCTGTGCAATAACAATAAATTTCCAGGGTGGGTAACAGGATAACGAGGAAATTTAACGGTGGGAAGGAGTTCCAGGTTGATACCAACGTCAGGTAACTAGGGTGGAAGCGAAGGAGTTTCGCTGCTGGTACCTTCCTCACCGTTGCGTTATTCAACCAAGGCCAAACTTTAATAGAATGGTGTACGAAGGATACATTACGAAATTAGTGATTATGGAATAAATTTGTGCTACGTACCTAAACAATCTTGTCATTGAAGATTCGTACGTAAGGTCAACTCGGCCTTGTTGCTGCGAGACATAACAAAGTATTGGTAATAAATAAAGACCTCAGGAGCAGATCCAGGAATTTAAGGGGGCCGGATAGTGAAAACATGGAACGAAACTTTTCAAATTTCCTCCAGCAAACACCCCCCCCCCCCCCCCCCCCCCAAACCCGCCCCTGGCCCTACAAAGTCCAGCAAGGGCTTTTTGCGCGATCCAACAAAAACCGCGAAGAACAAAGTATCAGGTCTAAGAGGCCAATTTTGAGAAGCATGTGCAAAATTTCAAATAGCATTTGGTTACCACCCAAGTCATCATCAACGCCAACAGCACCATTCTGACATTCACCATTGCCGTCGCCAGAACTATCATCCTCACTTTTTCTCATCGTCTACACGGTTATCGCCATCGCCATCGCCATCGCCATCGCCATCGCCATCGCCATCGCCATCGCCATCGCCATTAGCCATCGCCATCTTCCTTCATAACGCCAAACCATTAAGTTCGAGAATCCAGTGCAACTACACCCGGCTGATAAACATCCCCCAGCAAAGGAGGCTTCCTTCCACCTCGGCCATGTCAAACCACCCGACACAACATAAGTACGCCACTTACTCTAAAGTATGCCAGTTGAAGCGACATCTGGATAAATGCATCAGGACTGAAAGACAAACAAGATGCAAGGAATTACATGCAGATAACAACAGTTGGGAGCAAAGAGATAAAGCTCAGTGTGATTTGTATGATGGTGCTCACCTAATTTTGCATTTCTTCATTATTCCTTTACCTAAAACACACAAGAATCGACAAGTGAACAAGGAATTTGGGAGTTTTGGTGTGTGACGTAATCACTATTTACAAGGTTTACGAAAATACCGTAGCGCAAACGTAGCTGGATATAACGCATGTGCCATACTCACCAAACTTATTATTAATATAAATATGAATGTCCACATCCTCAATCATTTTTTCAGCATTCGCCTGACAAGACTCGATTATCTCAATGCACTGATAAAAATAAAAATAAAAATAACGGTATTACGTTTTGCAGCTTGGCAGTTGGGTTTTTCTTGGTTGTCAATCAATGCGATCCCTGTAAGCCAATCAGCTCTGTGCTCAGTTTCGCCCAGTGCAGTCACTTGGCTTCCCTTGCGAAACATGTCGCGACGTAAGCTAATCCACTGCACTTGGATGAAACTGGACAAGGATTTGATTGGCTCACGTGGTTTGATTGACTGTGCAGTCAATCGGCTTCCTTGCGAGACACGTCGTGAAAAAAGCCAATTCACTGCACTAGGTGAAACTGGGCAAGGATTTGACTTGCTCACACGATTTCATTGACTACGCAGAAAAATGCAACTGCCAAACGCCCACTCGATGCGCACTGGGTCTCTTGTTAACTGAAATATCTGTAGTGCTGACTGTACACGGATTCACATGGCAGAGGCGGAGGTTAGGGGAAGTAATTAGGATATATTTGAATGTAACCCTCTTCGCTCCGATTTGTGCGCGATGATCAAGCATAATTCGTGCGCATCCCGAAAGGTCAGCAAATGAGTGGTCGGGAAAGATACTCTCAAGCATTACTCAGTCATATATTACTAGCCTGCCGGAACTACTAGGATTCGGCTAGGATGGACATGCTACCATATCACATACCACGAACATTTAATATACAGGGTACCATTTTCCGTAGAGAATCACAACATCCACATACCGTAGGGAAATCGCTCTGGAAATTTGCGTTAATATCCATCTCAAATTACATTAAAAAAGCCTGTGAAAGAGCTTTATTCTCAAACTACCTGAGGTGGTATGTCCCAGTCCAGCTTATGAGGATGTGGAAGACAATCGAACTGCATTTCACCTTTACAATGGCCATCGTCACCGTACCTGCGGGTGTCCAAATTAGGGAACATACAATTATATGTCAATCTCTAACATTTACTTGATTTCAGTTCAGAACCATCGTAAATTTCGACCCGTCTTGCCACTACACTGCCAAGTTTCAGGGGCGACGTTACAGAACCACTGAGGAGGTACTTAACCCTCTAGCAGTGACCACCCTCAGTGTCTGTGCTTATGCCCGGTGGCTGCCAGTGGCGCCGTTGAGACCCAGCGCAATTCAGCTTACGAGCTGCAAGTCTGGGGAGTCTGCCTCCAACATTTACATTTACAATTTCATATCACGAGTAGTCTGTAGTATTTCTACCTTTTCTGACTTACCCCAAATATTTAGCATCGTCTGTAGCAATCCACTCACCCAGATGCGACATAATCGGAGCGTCCGCCCTGGAACAGAATAAATAAGATTATTGTTGGCATCTCAAAAACTAAAACAGATAAACAGATGTTTGTTATTACTTACCAAGAGTGCTCTGCGCAGTAACCGATCTAGAAATAATGAAATGTTATCACATTAATCGCCCTGAAGGTAAGTTATGCCACTCACCCATTGTAAAGGGCTCAACATTACGTAAGCGGGCCGTGTCATGGTTGTTTCAACAAAATGTTGTTTCAATCAAAGTGAGACCTAAGTTCTCCTATTCTAAGTTCTCCAGAATACTATATTGTACTTCAGCTTAGTGAAAGAAAGGAAAAGGAACTGAAATTTGCATCATAAGGCATTTTTTTGAGCGAGTCCTTCGCGTGCCCAATATTCGCATTTGTTGTTTTTCGATAAAAGCTAAAACTCGTCAAAAGCAACTCTGCTCGCAGATAAGCACGTGGTTTGGTCAAAGTCTAAAGCAAGGCAGAAATGATACTTCGCAATTTGCCAACTAGTACTGTCTGAATGAACTGTCAATGCCAAACGTGCCACTCGATAGGGAGCAACCGCAGACTTATTGAGCGCGGACTCGTGCGGACGACACCACAGGGATCCTGAATGGTGACTGCACGTGTCTCGAATTTAACTAGCCTCATATGCTTTTGCAAGGTGAACGTACCCGTCCGTTCCTGTAGACGGTGACACTGAATGACTTGTCAAACCACAGATTATGCCCATTACCAGCTAGCGCTGCTTTAGCGTACACATCTAGGTGATCAGAGCACTCCTGAAGTCGAAAACATTCAGGACGATCATTTAGCGTGGTTTTCATAACTCAACGAAATCCAACTTTTATCTAGCTTAGATCTCAGCCGCCTCTTCGCTCTCGATCATACCTCACTTACGTACGATCGAGAGTGAAGAGACGGCTGAAGGTTCAGGCGAACTTTTAAGTTCCAAGCGCCAAACTGTATTCTTCTTGCTTCCGGCAATAAAACAGTAACAATAAAACTGCCCCATGTCAGTCTAGTCAATATATCAGATTCTACTCACACCTGCAAACCTACAATGACCTGCAACCTGCCGTTTGTACCGTCCGTGCAGTAATACTGTACAGGAAACAGTGGCCTGTACAGGAAACAGTGGCGGATGCAGACCCTTAAGAAGGGGGGGTGGCTAGTACAAAGGATATACTACAGAGTTCAGACCAAGGGGGGTGGCTAATCTTAAGGTTTTTACAAGAAATATGAGAACAAGGGGGGTGGCTAGCCACCCTAATCACCCCCACCCCCTAGATCCGCCCTTGAGGAAATGTTGCCTCACTTTGTTGTGCCAACGTCATACGGAATTTCCTTCCTACGCAATGGCCAAAGAAGAATTTCTCCCTCCCCAACAAAGGCAGTTGTGCAGTTGTGCAATATGGGACATTTAGTAACAATGGCTGATTGCATTTTTTAACCGCACCGGGGGGTTGCGGACATACGGAAAATTTTCCAGGGGGTTGTATTGGACTCTGGAAATTCCACGGGAGGGGGCGTGTCTGGAGACTGGAAATTCCAAGGGGGAGGGGTAAAAAAGGTGACTTTCCAGGGACATTTTAGCCAAAAGTAGATTTTCCAGGGGTATTTTGCCCGAAAAATTGGAAATTCCAGGGAGGGGGTCCTTTATGAGGTTGGAAATTCCAGGGGAGGGGGTCTGTTTCACGAGTGGAAATTCCAGGGGAGGGGGTCTTTTTAAGGGGGTCCTCAACCCCCCCTGTGCGGTTTAAAAATGCAATCAGCCAATTTATGCAACGGATATCTCACAACCTACCGCCGCATAGTCCATTTCTTCGTCATGGAGGGACAAGAAAAACGCAGCCTGTAAAAGAGTGGAGCACTTTTAATACCTTAATGTTGTTCAGAGTTAGTAAAACAGGGGTGTGGTATTTTTTTAGCGGTCCAGGATCCATCGATTCGCGTGCTCTGATTGGCTCGCAAGCGGTTCGGGCCCGGATGAGTCGCGCACGCGCTGAATTCTGTGAAGTTTTATGCTCGGTCAGTATTTTTCAAGACCTCGGTCACGGTATTTCACGAACCAGAACTTCCAGCCAGCAAATAACATATATCTACTTACTCTTTCGATCATGTGAAGAGATTTTGATTGACTCCACTGCCAAAGTATTTGTTCCTGGTTTCAGCCCAAAGAGTTCTGTTCCCGGCTGTCAGGGCTGGTAAAGCACCTCGCAAGGCTTCGCTTCTGTTTTATCATCCAAAATTTTCTGAATTTGGCTGAAAAGAAGGATGGTTATTATTGCTATCATAGTCATTACATCTCCCAGTTACCAGAATTGACAGAAATGCCATCGCTATCACGCCAGGGGCCGCAATTTATCAAATACATCAGTCTGTACTTAGTAATAGATCCACAGATGACTTCATAGGGTGTCAATAACAAAAAAGTACACCTCCAGTCGCTGTTGCGTCGTCGTTGTTGTTGTTGCTGTTGTTGTATCTTTTGTTTATGACGCTTTGACGTTTTCTATCCTCCCAGGGAATGGCTTACCATTCAAGGTCGGCAGGCTGAAGAAGGCTCCCTCGGTAGTACAGATCGAGTTTGTAGAATCTACCTCTGTGATAGACAGCCACATGGGACGAGCTTCGATGATGCTCAATTTTGTCTGGAAACAAAAAGGATAGAATATGTTAAAGGGAGGCTGTCACGATACGCGCATGCTCCAGGAACGATCACTGAGCAAAACTATTTAGACCATCCTATCAGAAAACTATTGAAGAATATGTAAAACGTAAACGGATGGATCGAGAAATAGCGAGATTAAAACGGATTGTTTTCGTGGTTTTCAGCCTTCGCTGGCCATCGTTACGGCGGACGATACTTCTTTGTTTTGAGATGCGCAGAACAGCTGCGCATTTGCGTGACAGCCTCCCTTTAAGCCCTGGCTAAACTAGGACACATGTTAGCGTGCAACATTGTAGCCGGACACATGTTGCCTCCATGTTTCCCTGTTTAGCCACGCGAGAAACATTGTTGCGCGCAACAAGTTTTGTAGCCGGGACACAAAGAAATGTTTCTTCGCAAGACAAGAAACATTTCATGTGTGTCCGAGACACAAGCGTGCAATGTTTCCTAGTTTAGCCAGTCGTGGAAACATGCAGGAAATGTTGCGCGCTACATGTGTCCTAGTTTAACCGTAGCAGTTTATTGTTCTACCTTGCTGTGTCCCTGGAATGCGTGTTGTGTTAAAAGTCCTTCTGAACTGCTCAGAACAAAGGGGCACAATACCCAAGGCGAATTGCTGAGAAACATGAATTGCATATAATTAGTAAATGCTATCTGTTAACGTATAGAATAGAAACTTCATTATCCAGGGGACCGGATCACACACTCCGAGTAACCTCGTCCTACCAGGCGAGGTTACGCAGTGATAAGGGTTAGAGGTCTAGCCGAAAGCTTTACTTTTTTATGGTAAGCTATCCAGTGTACTAAAAGTTCAGTTTCAATCCATTCTTACTATCTGGATATATGGGCCAGCATGCCATATAATGTCTGTCAGGGTCCAAAATATATTGCAATAACCTTTGCATAGCAAGCATTTTAAGGGTGGGTTTTCAGGGTCAGGGACGACCGTCAGGAAGCCCAAATGTCCACCCTGATAATTAACTGTCAGAAAAAAATTCCACCCTAAAAATACTCCACGGTCCTAAAATACCTTCTTCAGCGTACCATTTTAGTTCATAGTTCAAAGAGCCCCCAACATACCGGATACCCCCCGGGGAAAGCAGGCTAAAATTGGAAATGATAGTCACGCTGATACTCCCATCATTGTTGCATCTATTTAGTCCAACAATTCCTCTTTCTGGTGATCACTTAAAGTTGAGATGCATAAATCATAGGAGTAAAGGTTTACCAAGTAAAAACAAACAAACTCCAAACAAGTCACTTACAGGTTCAAGTCTTTCCTTCATAATCTGTTTGCGATAGTAGAGAAGAGCAAAGATGATATTTGCAGCCCTGGCACTCTGGATTTGTGTAGGATGGTTGATGCTGTCCTGCAGAATCACAAATCATAGTTTATGATGATGAATTAGATCAACACCTTATAATGGAATAAAATCATGCTGCACTAGTCTGCTAGCTGGCTTTCCTGAGGGGTTTTTCAGGAATGTTTATTTTCGGGTTTCAGGATTCCTGTGATTTTTTTGTGCCACAGGAATCCTGAAACCCAAAAACAAAAAATTACAACACAGGAGAGCTCTGGCTAGACTGCTTGCAGCCCCTTCTTCAGCGAACATCTGTAAATCCAGGGAAATGTTTTTTTTTTTACCAACAGCATGCTTCGATTTGTGTCGAGTGTCGAGTTTCTCAAGAAAGGGAGAGAAAGAAGGTGTTTCCCCCCATGGCGCCTCTCTCCCTCTCCTGAGCACTCGACACTGTAACTCCTATTCATGACCACAATTTCATTTTTGCAATGAATTCTAATATTGTATTGGAATTTCCATTTTAAGCTCAAGATACCCCTTAAAATTCTTTTTTGTGTCCTAAATGTTTTTACCCCTGGAAAATGATAACAGGTACCTTCTAAAATTTACCAGCTCTAACAGACTAATTCTCTCCCCAGGAATTTCCAGAGTTCCTTCCTCTATCTTCCTGGTCTGAAAAACTGCATTCAGCCAAAGTGACACAATGTACCACACCACACCATACCACCACACCATAGTAATTACTGTAATTACTGCCACACACGCTAAATCGAGGAATGCTCACTGGCACTTAGAATTTTTTTCTAAACAAGCGCTCACCTACAGAAGTGAAAAAAGAATTATGAAAATCATCAGGGTTCGAACCTGTAACTTGCCAGTCTCTATACCCTAACCCTAACCACTACCCTACCAGTGAATTCGCTGGTTTGGACAGCTCGTTTTATTGATTACGTACCTTAATAGTATTAATCTTTAATAGAACGAGGCATATACTATAAAAATATACTAAAACGATGTATTAAGGTACTAGAGGGGGCTCATGATCGAAATTTCAATTCTCCCCAGAATCACCCAACCTGATGCTGGTGATACTATTTATCATATAGGGTAGTTTAAAACTTTGAAATTTCACGAATTCCTACAAAAATCGAGAGAGAAATGCAACGTTTTTCGCGCCAAATATTGTAATGTTATACCTTGTGTTTATCCTGCCCGAGTATTTATCTGGTATTGTTGCAGTGACCCTTGACCTACTGTTAGTCATTAACTGGACACAGAATTCGGCTTTATATGCGAGAAAGTACTTTATTTTTGTTCATAGAGGTTTTAATCATTTGTAGCAACGAAATAATTTCCAGAGGTTGCTTCTTTTCCTCTCCTAATGTTAAAAACAATGAAATATTATCAGTTGTTGTGTTGGTCAAGCCGGATCGCATTTCATTTCCAGTATTAATCCCTGGTGGAGTCATGCCGTGTGCATTGATCGATGAATCATTCCTGAGACATAAAAACATGTTTTTGGCAGCTTAAACAACAGATTCTTACTTGTTATAAAAAGCCAATGTTGCAAAAACCAAATTTCGCAGCTATGCGGTTTGTTCTGAGCTTGTTTACGAGCGCGCGTGACTTCTGAAACTTGAGTGAAATTTAATCCGATTTACTTTGCTTAGTAGCGTGTACTTATTTTCGCGTGAAAAACATTGCTGTATAAGGGCAAAAGATCCTTATTTGTGGGGAAATATTGAATACAAAAGACCGCTGACTGGTTAAAAGTAACCAACACAGATGCATCTTGCCAACTGAAGCGAACAAAGCCAAAAAATCGAAAATTTGTGAAGTAAGGAAGTTATTTCACTGTAATTAAGGCGCTTGAACACCGAAAATGATGAATAAGTGCGTGTAGATTTGAGCTCTGTCTCTGAAACTTTCTGAAATGAAATGATAGTGCATTTAGAAGGATTTTGACCATGCCCGTATGGAAACTCATAATATTATTAATTCTGTTGCGTTTTGACTTTATTAATCGGTAACCTATTAACTTATTAATTTTTTGCTACGGGCACGGTCAATTTGTCCCTTTTTTAATGAAAATAAGCTGGTGCACTTAGTTTAGGTCTGTTGTTAAAAACGTGTGAGTTTTTAGATTTTTAGTGAAAATGTAATGGTTACTATGGAGACCAATACTCGCGAAACAGGGCGTGGTATCGGTATGCGCATTACATCAAAACAAAGCTAAATATTTAATAAAAACATGCTGAAATGCTGATTGGGTAAAACGAAATATAAAGCGAGATATAATTTTTCAAATTGTACCCTCGGGAGCCTCCTGTAGTACCTTAACCCTTATCCTGACTAGTAGTCTTGATAGTTCAGATATTTTGAATGTTTTTAGGTCAATTTGAAGTAATATTGTCAAAAATATCGTTAAATTATTCATGGTGAGCATTCCTCCATTTAGGAATGACGTTACATACGTACCACACCATAGTAGTTACTGTAGTTACATACGTACCACACCATAGTAATTACTGTAGTTACATACGTACCACACCATAGCAATTACTGTAGTTACATACGTACCACACCATAGTAATTACTGTAGTTACATACGTACCACACCATAGTAATTACTGTAGTTACATACGT